>JAYMYI010000047.1:0-36214 GCA_036417725.1 Clanis bilineata
AACCAAAAAGTAAGCCGAACTATCGAAAGTATGCAAGTATCTACACGTTTTCGGTGCGTCGCTTACGCAGAATTACTGTATCCGTTATTGTCAACATAAATAAACGGTATACGAAAACAATTTGTGTAAATTTTTATGAAAAATGCCGAAAAAACAAGTTTTTTATGAAAAATTTCAGGATTTTTGAAATTTCAGGGATCCAGATATTGTCAGGATAATAGTCCTTAAAATTCCCTTTAATTTGATGTACCACACTATATAAAAATCTATAATATAATCAACGAAATTTCGAAATATCGATCAGATATTTTTGAATGTTTGCATTAACCAAGAAGGCTCGGTGCACGTGGTCGTGAGGGCAGATGGTGGGGGAAATGAGTGTTTCGATTTCTATGTGTCGCAGAGCGGCGAGCGATACGTCAAAAGACGCGGCTCGTCGCGGTCCACACGAAACACAAAAGAACCGTGTCGGTGTCAATACAAAAAATTTGGGAAATATCCAAAAAACTGTCAAAATTTTGGAAAAATGTCAATTTTTAATGAATTTTTTGGGAAATTCAAAAATCCAAAAACGCCAAAATACGCGCTTTCGTTGGTAGTATTTATAATACTAACCAGCAGGTAGACGTCTGATAGAAAATTTTTGAGAAATAGCCGAAAAACCAAAAAGTAAGCCGAACTATCGAAAGTATGCAAGTATCTACACGTTTTCGGTGCGTCGCTTACGCAGAATTACTGTATCCGTTATTGTCAACATAAATAAACGGTATACGAAAACAATTTGTGTAAATTTTTATGAAAAATGCCGAAAAAACAAGTTTTTTATGAAAAATTTCAGGATTTTTGAAATTTCAGGGATCCAGATATTGTCAGGATAATAGTCCTTAAAATTCCCTTTAATTTGATGTACCACACTATATAAAAATCTATAATATAATCAACGAAATTTCGAAATATCGATCAGATATTTTTGAATGTTTGCATTAACCAAGAAGGCTCGGTGCACGTGGTCGTGAGGGCAGATGGTGGGGGAAATGAGTGTTTCGATTTCTATGTGTCGCAGAGCGGCGAGCGATACGTCAAAAGACGCGGCTCGTCGCGGTCCACACGAAACACAAAAGAACCGTGTCGGTGTCAATACAAAAAATTTGGGAAATATCCAAAAAACTGTCAAAATTTTGGAAAAATGTCAATTTTTAATGAATTTTTTGGGAAATTCAAAAATCCAAAAACGCCAAAATACGCGCTTTCGTTGGTAGTATTTATAATACTAACCAGCAGGTAGACGTCTGATAGAAAATTTTTGAGAAATAGCCGAAAAACCAAAAAGTAAGCCGAACTATCGAAAGTATGCAAGTATCTACACGTTTTCGGTGCGTCGCTTACGCAGAATTACTGTATCCGTTATTGTCAACATAAATAAACGGTATACGAAAACAATTTGTGTAAATTTTTATGAAAAATGCCGAAAAAACAAGTTTTTTATGAAAAATTTCAGGATTTTTGAAATTTCAGGGATCCAGATATTGTCAGGATAATAGTCCTTAAAATTCCCTTTAATTTGATGTACCACACTATATAAAAATCTATAATATAATCAACGAAATTTCGAAATATCGATCAGATATTTTTGAATGTTTGCATTAACCAAGAAGGCTCGGTGCACGTGGTCGTGAGGGCAGATGGTGGGGGAAATGAGTGTTTCGATTTCTATGTGTCGCAGAGCGGCGAGCGATACGTCAAAAGACGCGGCTCGTCGCGGTCCACACGAAACACAAAAGAACCGTGTCGGTGTCAATACAAAAAATTTGGGAAATATCCAAAAAACTGTCAAAATTTTGGAAAAATGTCAATTTTTAATGAATTTTTTGGGAAATTCAAAAATCCAAAAACGCCAAAATACGCGCTTTCGTTGGTAGTATTTATAATACTAACCAGCAGGTAGACGTCTGATAGAAAATTTTTGAGAAATAGCCGAAAAACCAAAAAGTAAGCCGAACTATCGAAAGTATGCAAGTATCTACACGTTTTCGGTGCGTCGCTTACGCAGAATTACTGTATCCGTTATTGTCAACATAAATAAACGGTATACGAAAACAATTTGTGTAAATTTTTATGAAAAATGCCGAAAAAACAAGTTTTTTATGAAAAATTTCAGGATTTTTGAAATTTCAGGGATCCAGATATTGTCAGGATAATAGTCCTTAAAATTCCCTTTAATTTGATGTACCACACTATATAAAAATCTATAATATAATCAACGAAATTTCGAAATATCGATCAGATATTTTTGAATGTTTGCATTAACCAAGAAGGCTCGGTGCACGTGGTCGTGAGGGCAGATGGTGGGGGAAATGAGTGTTTCGATTTCTATGTGTCGCAGAGCGGCGAGCGATACGTCAAAAGACGCGGCTCGTCGCGGTCCACACGAAACACAAAAGAACCGTGTCGGTGTCAATACAAAAAATTTGGGAAATATCCAAAAAACTGTCAAAATTTTGGAAAAATGTCAATTTTTAATGAATTTTTTGGGAAATTCAAAAATCCAAAAACGCCAAAATACGCGCTTTCGTTGGTAGTATTTATAATACTAACCAGCAGGTAGACGTCTGATAGAAAATTTTTGAGAAATAGCCGAAAAACCAAAAAGTAAGCCGAACTATCGAAAGTATGCAAGTATCTACACGTTTTCGGTGCGTCGCTTACGCAGAATTACTGTATCCGTTATTGTCAACATAAATAAACGGTATACGAAAACAATTTGTGTAAATTTTTATGAAAAATGCCGAAAAAACAAGTTTTTTATGAAAAATTTCAGGATTTTTGAAATTTCAGGGATCCAGATATTGTCAGGATAATAGTCCTTAAAATTCCCTTTAATTTGATGTACCACACTATATAAAAATCTATAATATAATCAACGAAATTTCGAAATATCGATCAGATATTTTTGAATGTTTGCATTAACCAAGAAGGCTCGGTGCACGTGGTCGTGAGGGCAGATGGTGGGGGAAATGAGTGTTTCGATTTCTATGTGTCGCAGAGCGGCGAGCGATACGTCAAAAGACGCGGCTCGTCGCGGTCCACACGAAACACAAAAGAACCGTGTCGGTGTCAATACAAAAAATTTGGGAAATATCCAAAAAACTGTCAAAATTTTGGAAAAATGTCAATTTTTAATGAATTTTTTGGGAAATTCAAAAATCCAAAAACGCCAAAATACGCGCTTTCGTTGGTAGTATTTATAATACTAACCAGCAGGTAGACGTCTGATAGAAAATTTTTGAGAAATAGCCGAAAAACCAAAAAGTAAGCCGAACTATCGAAAGTATGCAAGTATCTACACGTTTTCGGTGCGTCGCTTACGCAGAATTACTGTATCCGTTATTGTCAACATAAATAAACGGTATACGAAAACAATTTGTGTAAATTTTTATGAAAAATGCCGAAAAAACAAGTTTTTTATGAAAAATTTCAGGATTTTTGAAATTTCAGGGATCCAGATATTGTCAGGATAATAGTCCTTAAAATTCCCTTTAATTTGATGTACCACACTATATAAAAATCTATAATATAATCAACGAAATTTCGAAATATCGATCAGATATTTTTGAATGTTTGCATTAACCAAGAAGGCTCGGTGCACGTGGTCGTGAGGGCAGATGGTGGGGGAAATGAGTGTTTCGATTTCTATGTGTCGCAGAGCGGCGAGCGATACGTCAAAAGACGCGGCTCGTCGCGGTCCACACGAAACACAAAAGAACCGTGTCGGTGTCAATACAAAAAATTTGGGAAATATCCAAAAAACTGTCAAAATTTTGGAAAAATGTCAATTTTTAATGAATTTTTTGGGAAATTCAAAAATCCAAAAACGCCAAAATACGCGCTTTCGTTGGTAGTATTTATAATACTAACCAGCAGGTAGACGTCTGATAGAAAATTTTTGAGAAATAGCCGAAAAACCAAAAAGTAAGCCGAACTATCGAAAGTATGCAAGTATCTACACGTTTTCGGTGCGTCGCTTACGCAGAATTACTGTATCCGTTATTGTCAACATAAATAAACGGTATACGAAAACAATTTGTGTAAATTTTTATGAAAAATGCCGAAAAAACAAGTTTTTTATGAAAAATTTCAGGATTTTTGAAATTTCAGGGATCCAGATATTGTCAGGATAATAGTCCTTAAAATTCCCTTTAATTTGATGTACCACACTATATAAAAATCTATAATATAATCAACGAAATTTCGAAATATCGATCAGATATTTTTGAATGTTTGCATTAACCAAGAAGGCTCGGTGCACGTGGTCGTGAGGGCAGATGGTGGGGGAAATGAGTGTTTCGATTTCTATGTGTCGCAGAGCGGCGAGCGATACGTCAAAAGACGCGGCTCGTCGCGGTCCACACGAAACACAAAAGAACCGTGTCGGTGTCAATACAAAAAATTTGGGAAATATCCAAAAAACTGTCAAAATTTTGGAAAAATGTCAATTTTTAATGAATTTTTTGGGAAATTCAAAAATCCAAAAACGCCAAAATACGCGCTTTCGTTGGTAGTATTTATAATACTAACCAGCAGGTAGACGTCTGATAGAAAATTTTTGAGAAATAGCCGAAAAACCAAAAAGTAAGCCGAACTATCGAAAGTATGCAAGTATCTACACGTTTTCGGTGCGTCGCTTACGCAGAATTACTGTATCCGTTATTGTCAACATAAATAAACGGTATACGAAAACAATTTGTGTAAATTTTTATGAAAAATGCCGAAAAAACAAGTTTTTTATGAAAAATTTCAGGATTTTTGAAATTTCAGGGATCCAGATATTGTCAGGATAATAGTCCTTAAAATTCCCTTTAATTTGATGTACCACACTATATAAAAATCTATAATATAATCAACGAAATTTCGAAATATCGATCAGATATTTTTGAATGTTTGCATTAACCAAGAAGGCTCGGTGCACGTGGTCGTGAGGGCAGATGGTGGGGGAAATGAGTGTTTCGATTTCTATGTGTCGCAGAGCGGCGAGCGATACGTCAAAAGACGCGGCTCGTCGCGGTCCACACGAAACACAAAAGAACCGTGTCGGTGTCAATACAAAAAATTTGGGAAATATCCAAAAAACTGTCAAAATTTTGGAAAAATGTCAATTTTTAATGAATTTTTTGGGAAATTCAAAAATCCAAAAACGCCAAAATACGCGCTTTCGTTGGTAGTATTTATAATACTAACCAGCAGGTAGACGTCTGATAGAAAATTTTTGAGAAATAGCCGAAAAACCAAAAAGTAAGCCGAACTATCGAAAGTATGCAAGTATCTACACGTTTTCGGTGCGTCGCTTACGCAGAATTACTGTATCCGTTATTGTCAACATAAATAAACGGTATACGAAAACAATTTGTGTAAATTTTTATGAAAAATGCCGAAAAAACAAGTTTTTTATGAAAAATTTCAGGATTTTTGAAATTTCAGGGATCCAGATATTGTCAGGATAATAGTCCTTAAAATTCCCTTTAATTTGATGTACCACACTATATAAAAATCTATAATATAATCAACGAAATTTCGAAATATCGATCAGATATTTTTGAATGTTTGCATTAACCAAGAAGGCTCGGTGCACGTGGTCGTGAGGGCAGATGGTGGGGGAAATGAGTGTTTCGATTTCTATGTGTCGCAGAGCGGCGAGCGATACGTCAAAAGACGCGGCTCGTCGCGGTCCACACGAAACACAAAAGAACCGTGTCGGTGTCAATACAAAAAATTTGGGAAATATCCAAAAAACTGTCAAAATTTTGGAAAAATGTCAATTTTTAATGAATTTTTTGGGAAATTCAAAAATCCAAAAACGCCAAAATACGCGCTTTCGTTGGTAGTATTTATAATACTAACCAGCAGGTAGACGTCTGATAGAAAATTTTTGAGAAATAGCCGAAAAACCAAAAAGTAAGCCGAACTATCGAAAGTATGCAAGTATCTACACGTTTTCGGTGCGTCGCTTACGCAGAATTACTGTATCCGTTATTGTCAACATAAATAAACGGTATACGAAAACAATTTGTGTAAATTTTTATGAAAAATGCCGAAAAAACAAGTTTTTTATGAAAAATTTCAGGATTTTTGAAATTTCAGGGATCCAGATATTGTCAGGATAATAGTCCTTAAAATTCCCTTTAATTTGATGTACCACACTATATAAAAATCTATAATATAATCAACGAAATTTCGAAATATCGATCAGATATTTTTGAATGTTTGCATTAACCAAGAAGGCTCGGTGCACGTGGTCGTGAGGGCAGATGGTGGGGGAAATGAGTGTTTCGATTTCTATGTGTCGCAGAGCGGCGAGCGATACGTCAAAAGACGCGGCTCGTCGCGGTCCACACGAAACACAAAAGAACCGTGTCGGTGTCAATACAAAAAATTTGGGAAATATCCAAAAAACTGTCAAAATTTTGGAAAAATGTCAATTTTTAATGAATTTTTTGGGAAATTCAAAAATCCAAAAACGCCAAAATACGCGCTTTCGTTGGTAGTATTTATAATACTAACCAGCAGGTAGACGTCTGATAGAAAATTTTTGAGAAATAGCCGAAAAACCAAAAAGTAAGCCGAACTATCGAAAGTATGCAAGTATCTACACGTTTTCGGTGCGTCGCTTACGCAGAATTACTGTATCCGTTATTGTCAACATAAATAAACGGTATACGAAAACAATTTGTGTAAATTTTTATGAAAAATGCCGAAAAAACAAGTTTTTTATGAAAAATTTCAGGATTTTTGAAATTTCAGGGATCCAGATATTGTCAGGATAATAGTCCTTAAAATTCCCTTTAATTTGATGTACCACACTATATAAAAATCTATAATATAATCAACGAAATTTCGAAATATCGATCAGATATTTTTGAATGTTTGCATTAACCAAGAAGGCTCGGTGCACGTGGTCGTGAGGGCAGATGGTGGGGGAAATGAGTGTTTCGATTTCTATGTGTCGCAGAGCGGCGAGCGATACGTCAAAAGACGCGGCTCGTCGCGGTCCACACGAAACACAAAAGAACCGTGTCGGTGTCAATACAAAAAATTTGGGAAATATCCAAAAAACTGTCAAAATTTTGGAAAAATGTCAATTTTTAATGAATTTTTTGGGAAATTCAAAAATCCAAAAACGCCAAAATACGCGCTTTCGTTGGTAGTATTTATAATACTAACCAGCAGGTAGACGTCTGATAGAAAATTTTTGAGAAATAGCCGAAAAACCAAAAAGTAAGCCGAACTATCGAAAGTATGCAAGTATCTACACGTTTTCGGTGCGTCGCTTACGCAGAATTACTGTATCCGTTATTGTCAACATAAATAAACGGTATACGAAAACAATTTGTGTAAATTTTTATGAAAAATGCCGAAAAAACAAGTTTTTTATGAAAAATTTCAGGATTTTTGAAATTTCAGGGATCCAGATATTGTCAGGATAATAGTCCTTAAAATTCCCTTTAATTTGATGTACCACACTATATAAAAATCTATAATATAATCAACGAAATTTCGAAATATCGATCAGATATTTTTGAATGTTTGCATTAACCAAGAAGGCTCGGTGCACGTGGTCGTGAGGGCAGATGGTGGGGGAAATGAGTGTTTCGATTTCTATGTGTCGCAGAGCGGCGAGCGATACGTCAAAAGACGCGGCTCGTCGCGGTCCACACGAAACACAAAAGAACCGTGTCGGTGTCAATACAAAAAATTTGGGAAATATCCAAAAAACTGTCAAAATTTTGGAAAAATGTCAATTTTTAATGAATTTTTTGGGAAATTCAAAAATCCAAAAACGCCAAAATACGCGCTTTCGTTGGTAGTATTTATAATACTAACCAGCAGGTAGACGTCTGATAGAAAATTTTTGAGAAATAGCCGAAAAACCAAAAAGTAAGCCGAACTATCGAAAGTATGCAAGTATCTACACGTTTTCGGTGCGTCGCTTACGCAGAATTACTGTATCCGTTATTGTCAACATAAATAAACGGTATACGAAAACAATTTGTGTAAATTTTTATGAAAAATGCCGAAAAAACAAGTTTTTTATGAAAAATTTCAGGATTTTTGAAATTTCAGGGATCCAGATATTGTCAGGATAATAGTCCTTAAAATTCCCTTTAATTTGATGTACCACACTATATAAAAATCTATAATATAATCAACGAAATTTCGAAATATCGATCAGATATTTTTGAATGTTTGCATTAACCAAGAAGGCTCGGTGCACGTGGTCGTGAGGGCAGATGGTGGGGGAAATGAGTGTTTCGATTTCTATGTGTCGCAGAGCGGCGAGCGATACGTCAAAAGACGCGGCTCGTCGCGGTCCACACGAAACACAAAAGAACCGTGTCGGTGTCAATACAAAAAATTTGGGAAATATCCAAAAAACTGTCAAAATTTTGGAAAAATGTCAATTTTTAATGAATTTTTTGGGAAATTCAAAAATCCAAAAACGCCAAAATACGCGCTTTCGTTGGTAGTATTTATAATACTAACCAGCAGGTAGACGTCTGATAGAAAATTTTTGAGAAATAGCCGAAAAACCAAAAAGTAAGCCGAACTATCGAAAGTATGCAAGTATCTACACGTTTTCGGTGCGTCGCTTACGCAGAATTACTGTATCCGTTATTGTCAACATAAATAAACGGTATACGAAAACAATTTGTGTAAATTTTTATGAAAAATGCCGAAAAAACAAGTTTTTTATGAAAAATTTCAGGATTTTTGAAATTTCAGGGATCCAGATATTGTCAGGATAATAGTCCTTAAAATTCCCTTTAATTTGATGTACCACACTATATAAAAATCTATAATATAATCAACGAAATTTCGAAATATCGATCAGATATTTTTGAATGTTTGCATTAACCAAGAAGGCTCGGTGCACGTGGTCGTGAGGGCAGATGGTGGGGGAAATGAGTGTTTCGATTTCTATGTGTCGCAGAGCGGCGAGCGATACGTCAAAAGACGCGGCTCGTCGCGGTCCACACGAAACACAAAAGAACCGTGTCGGTGTCAATACAAAAAATTTGGGAAATATCCAAAAAACTGTCAAAATTTTGGAAAAATGTCAATTTTTAATGAATTTTTTGGGAAATTCAAAAATCCAAAAACGCCAAAATACGCGCTTTCGTTGGTAGTATTTATAATACTAACCAGCAGGTAGACGTCTGATAGAAAATTTTTGAGAAATAGCCGAAAAACCAAAAAGTAAGCCGAACTATCGAAAGTATGCAAGTATCTACACGTTTTCGGTGCGTCGCTTACGCAGAATTACTGTATCCGTTATTGTCAACATAAATAAACGGTATACGAAAACAATTTGTGTAAATTTTTATGAAAAATGCCGAAAAAACAAGTTTTTTATGAAAAATTTCAGGATTTTTGAAATTTCAGGGATCCAGATATTGTCAGGATAATAGTCCTTAAAATTCCCTTTAATTTGATGTACCACACTATATAAAAATCTATAATATAATCAACGAAATTTCGAAATATCGATCAGATATTTTTGAATGTTTGCATTAACCAAGAAGGCTCGGTGCACGTGGTCGTGAGGGCAGATGGTGGGGGAAATGAGTGTTTCGATTTCTATGTGTCGCAGAGCGGCGAGCGATACGTCAAAAGACGCGGCTCGTCGCGGTCCACACGAAACACAAAAGAACCGTGTCGGTGTCAATACAAAAAATTTGGGAAATATCCAAAAAACTGTCAAAATTTTGGAAAAATGTCAATTTTTAATGAATTTTTTGGGAAATTCAAAAATCCAAAAACGCCAAAATACGCGCTTTCGTTGGTAGTATTTATAATACTAACCAGCAGGTAGACGTCTGATAGAAAATTTTTGAGAAATAGCCGAAAAACCAAAAAGTAAGCCGAACTATCGAAAGTATGCAAGTATCTACACGTTTTCGGTGCGTCGCTTACGCAGAATTACTGTATCCGTTATTGTCAACATAAATAAACGGTATACGAAAACAATTTGTGTAAATTTTTATGAAAAATGCCGAAAAAACAAGTTTTTTATGAAAAATTTCAGGATTTTTGAAATTTCAGGGATCCAGATATTGTCAGGATAATAGTCCTTAAAATTCCCTTTAATTTGATGTACCACACTATATAAAAATCTATAATATAATCAACGAAATTTCGAAATATCGATCAGATATTTTTGAATGTTTGCATTAACCAAGAAGGCTCGGTGCACGTGGTCGTGAGGGCAGATGGTGGGGGAAATGAGTGTTTCGATTTCTATGTGTCGCAGAGCGGCGAGCGATACGTCAAAAGACGCGGCTCGTCGCGGTCCACACGAAACACAAAAGAACCGTGTCGGTGTCAATACAAAAAATTTGGGAAATATCCAAAAAACTGTCAAAATTTTGGAAAAATGTCAATTTTTAATGAATTTTTTGGGAAATTCAAAAATCCAAAAACGCCAAAATACGCGCTTTCGTTGGTAGTATTTATAATACTAACCAGCAGGTAGACGTCTGATAGAAAATTTTTGAGAAATAGCCGAAAAACCAAAAAGTAAGCCGAACTATCGAAAGTATGCAAGTATCTACACGTTTTCGGTGCGTCGCTTACGCAGAATTACTGTATCCGTTATTGTCAACATAAATAAACGGTATACGAAAACAATTTGTGTAAATTTTTATGAAAAATGCCGAAAAAACAAGTTTTTTATGAAAAATTTCAGGATTTTTGAAATTTCAGGGATCCAGATATTGTCAGGATAATAGTCCTTAAAATTCCCTTTAATTTGATGTACCACACTATATAAAAATCTATAATATAATCAACGAAATTTCGAAATATCGATCAGATATTTTTGAATGTTTGCATTAACCAAGAAGGCTCGGTGCACGTGGTCGTGAGGGCAGATGGTGGGGGAAATGAGTGTTTCGATTTCTATGTGTCGCAGAGCGGCGAGCGATACGTCAAAAGACGCGGCTCGTCGCGGTCCACACGAAACACAAAAGAACCGTGTCGGTGTCAATACAAAAAATTTGGGAAATATCCAAAAAACTGTCAAAATTTTGGAAAAATGTCAATTTTTAATGAATTTTTTGGGAAATTCAAAAATCCAAAAACGCCAAAATACGCGCTTTCGTTGGTAGTATTTATAATACTAACCAGCAGGTAGACGTCTGATAGAAAATTTTTGAGAAATAGCCGAAAAACCAAAAAGTAAGCCGAACTATCGAAAGTATGCAAGTATCTACACGTTTTCGGTGCGTCGCTTACGCAGAATTACTGTATCCGTTATTGTCAACATAAATAAACGGTATACGAAAACAATTTGTGTAAATTTTTATGAAAAATGCCGAAAAAACAAGTTTTTTATGAAAAATTTCAGGATTTTTGAAATTTCAGGGATCCAGATATTGTCAGGATAATAGTCCTTAAAATTCCCTTTAATTTGATGTACCACACTATATAAAAATCTATAATATAATCAACGAAATTTCGAAATATCGATCAGATATTTTTGAATGTTTGCATTAACCAAGAAGGCTCGGTGCACGTGGTCGTGAGGGCAGATGGTGGGGGAAATGAGTGTTTCGATTTCTATGTGTCGCAGAGCGGCGAGCGATACGTCAAAAGACGCGGCTCGTCGCGGTCCACACGAAACACAAAAGAACCGTGTCGGTGTCAATACAAAAAATTTGGGAAATATCCAAAAAACTGTCAAAATTTTGGAAAAATGTCAATTTTTAATGAATTTTTTGGGAAATTCAAAAATCCAAAAACGCCAAAATACGCGCTTTCGTTGGTAGTATTTATAATACTAACCAGCAGGTAGACGTCTGATAGAAAATTTTTGAGAAATAGCCGAAAAACCAAAAAGTAAGCCGAACTATCGAAAGTATGCAAGTATCTACACGTTTTCGGTGCGTCGCTTACGCAGAATTACTGTATCCGTTATTGTCAACATAAATAAACGGTATACGAAAACAATTTGTGTAAATTTTTATGAAAAATGCCGAAAAAACAAGTTTTTTATGAAAAATTTCAGGATTTTTGAAATTTCAGGGATCCAGATATTGTCAGGATAATAGTCCTTAAAATTCCCTTTAATTTGATGTACCACACTATATAAAAATCTATAATATAATCAACGAAATTTCGAAATATCGATCAGATATTTTTGAATGTTTGCATTAACCAAGAAGGCTCGGTGCACGTGGTCGTGAGGGCAGATGGTGGGGGAAATGAGTGTTTCGATTTCTATGTGTCGCAGAGCGGCGAGCGATACGTCAAAAGACGCGGCTCGTCGCGGTCCACACGAAACACAAAAGAACCGTGTCGGTGTCAATACAAAAAATTTGGGAAATATCCAAAAAACTGTCAAAATTTTGGAAAAATGTCAATTTTTAATGAATTTTTTGGGAAATTCAAAAATCCAAAAACGCCAAAATACGCGCTTTCGTTGGTAGTATTTATAATACTAACCAGCAGGTAGACGTCTGATAGAAAATTTTTGAGAAATAGCCGAAAAACCAAAAAGTAAGCCGAACTATCGAAAGTATGCAAGTATCTACACGTTTTCGGTGCGTCGCTTACGCAGAATTACTGTATCCGTTATTGTCAACATAAATAAACGGTATACGAAAACAATTTGTGTAAATTTTTATGAAAAATGCCGAAAAAACAAGTTTTTTATGAAAAATTTCAGGATTTTTGAAATTTCAGGGATCCAGATATTGTCAGGATAATAGTCCTTAAAATTCCCTTTAATTTGATGTACCACACTATATAAAAATCTATAATATAATCAACGAAATTTCGAAATATCGATCAGATATTTTTGAATGTTTGCATTAACCAAGAAGGCTCGGTGCACGTGGTCGTGAGGGCAGATGGTGGGGGAAATGAGTGTTTCGATTTCTATGTGTCGCAGAGCGGCGAGCGATACGTCAAAAGACGCGGCTCGTCGCGGTCCACACGAAACACAAAAGAACCGTGTCGGTGTCAATACAAAAAATTTGGGAAATATCCAAAAAACTGTCAAAATTTTGGAAAAATGTCAATTTTTAATGAATTTTTTGGGAAATTCAAAAATCCAAAAACGCCAAAATACGCGCTTTCGTTGGTAGTATTTATAATACTAACCAGCAGGTAGACGTCTGATAGAAAATTTTTGAGAAATAGCCGAAAAACCAAAAAGTAAGCCGAACTATCGAAAGTATGCAAGTATCTACACGTTTTCGGTGCGTCGCTTACGCAGAATTACTGTATCCGTTATTGTCAACATAAATAAACGGTATACGAAAACAATTTGTGTAAATTTTTATGAAAAATGCCGAAAAAACAAGTTTTTTATGAAAAATTTCAGGATTTTTGAAATTTCAGGGATCCAGATATTGTCAGGATAATAGTCCTTAAAATTCCCTTTAATTTGATGTACCACACTATATAAAAATCTATAATATAATCAACGAAATTTCGAAATATCGATCAGATATTTTTGAATGTTTGCATTAACCAAGAAGGCTCGGTGCACGTGGTCGTGAGGGCAGATGGTGGGGGAAATGAGTGTTTCGATTTCTATGTGTCGCAGAGCGGCGAGCGATACGTCAAAAGACGCGGCTCGTCGCGGTCCACACGAAACACAAAAGAACCGTGTCGGTGTCAATACAAAAAATTTGGGAAATATCCAAAAAACTGTCAAAATTTTGGAAAAATGTCAATTTTTAATGAATTTTTTGGGAAATTCAAAAATCCAAAAACGCCAAAATACGCGCTTTCGTTGGTAGTATTTATAATACTAACCAGCAGGTAGACGTCTGATAGAAAATTTTTGAGAAATAGCCGAAAAACCAAAAAGTAAGCCGAACTATCGAAAGTATGCAAGTATCTACACGTTTTCGGTGCGTCGCTTACGCAGAATTACTGTATCCGTTATTGTCAACATAAATAAACGGTATACGAAAACAATTTGTGTAAATTTTTATGAAAAATGCCGAAAAAACAAGTTTTTTATGAAAAATTTCAGGATTTTTGAAATTTCAGGGATCCAGATATTGTCAGGATAATAGTCCTTAAAATTCCCTTTAATTTGATGTACCACACTATATAAAAATCTATAATATAATCAACGAAATTTCGAAATATCGATCAGATATTTTTGAATGTTTGCATTAACCAAGAAGGCTCGGTGCACGTGGTCGTGAGGGCAGATGGTGGGGGAAATGAGTGTTTCGATTTCTATGTGTCGCAGAGCGGCGAGCGATACGTCAAAAGACGCGGCTCGTCGCGGTCCACACGAAACACAAAAGAACCGTGTCGGTGTCAATACAAAAAATTTGGGAAATATCCAAAAAACTGTCAAAATTTTGGAAAAATGTCAATTTTTAATGAATTTTTTGGGAAATTCAAAAATCCAAAAACGCCAAAATACGCGCTTTCGTTGGTAGTATTTATAATACTAACCAGCAGGTAGACGTCTGATAGAAAATTTTTGAGAAATAGCCGAAAAACCAAAAAGTAAGCCGAACTATCGAAAGTATGCAAGTATCTACACGTTTTCGGTGCGTCGCTTACGCAGAATTACTGTATCCGTTATTGTCAACATAAATAAACGGTATACGAAAACAATTTGTGTAAATTTTTATGAAAAATGCCGAAAAAACAAGTTTTTTATGAAAAATTTCAGGATTTTTGAAATTTCAGGGATCCAGATATTGTCAGGATAATAGTCCTTAAAATTCCCTTTAATTTGATGTACCACACTATATAAAAATCTATAATATAATCAACGAAATTTCGAAATATCGATCAGATATTTTTGAATGTTTGCATTAACCAAGAAGGCTCGGTGCACGTGGTCGTGAGGGCAGATGGTGGGGGAAATGAGTGTTTCGATTTCTATGTGTCGCAGAGCGGCGAGCGATACGTCAAAAGACGCGGCTCGTCGCGGTCCACACGAAACACAAAAGAACCGTGTCGGTGTCAATACAAAAAATTTGGGAAATATCCAAAAAACTGTCAAAATTTTGGAAAAATGTCAATTTTTAATGAATTTTTTGGGAAATTCAAAAATCCAAAAACGCCAAAATACGCGCTTTCGTTGGTAGTATTTATAATACTAACCAGCAGGTAGACGTCTGATAGAAAATTTTTGAGAAATAGCCGAAAAACCAAAAAGTAAGCCGAACTATCGAAAGTATGCAAGTATCTACACGTTTTCGGTGCGTCGCTTACGCAGAATTACTGTATCCGTTATTGTCAACATAAATAAACGGTATACGAAAACAATTTGTGTAAATTTTTATGAAAAATGCCGAAAAAACAAGTTTTTTATGAAAAATTTCAGGATTTTTGAAATTTCAGGGATCCAGATATTGTCAGGATAATAGTCCTTAAAATTCCCTTTAATTTGATGTACCACACTATATAAAAATCTATAATATAATCAACGAAATTTCGAAATATCGATCAGATATTTTTGAATGTTTGCATTAACCAAGAAGGCTCGGTGCACGTGGTCGTGAGGGCAGATGGTGGGGGAAATGAGTGTTTCGATTTCTATGTGTCGCAGAGCGGCGAGCGATACGTCAAAAGACGCGGCTCGTCGCGGTCCACACGAAACACAAAAGAACCGTGTCGGTGTCAATACAAAAAATTTGGGAAATATCCAAAAAACTGTCAAAATTTTGGAAAAATGTCAATTTTTAATGAATTTTTTGGGAAATTCAAAAATCCAAAAACGCCAAAATACGCGCTTTCGTTGGTAGTATTTATAATACTAACCAGCAGGTAGACGTCTGATAGAAAATTTTTGAGAAATAGCCGAAAAACCAAAAAGTAAGCCGAACTATCGAAAGTATGCAAGTATCTACACGTTTTCGGTGCGTCGCTTACGCAGAATTACTGTATCCGTTATTGTCAACATAAATAAACGGTATACGAAAACAATTTGTGTAAATTTTTATGAAAAATGCCGAAAAAACAAGTTTTTTATGAAAAATTTCAGGATTTTTGAAATTTCAGGGATCCAGATATTGTCAGGATAATAGTCCTTAAAATTCCCTTTAATTTGATGTACCACACTATATAAAAATCTATAATATAATCAACGAAATTTCGAAATATCGATCAGATATTTTTGAATGTTTGCATTAACCAAGAAGGCTCGGTGCACGTGGTCGTGAGGGCAGATGGTGGGGGAAATGAGTGTTTCGATTTCTATGTGTCGCAGAGCGGCGAGCGATACGTCAAAAGACGCGGCTCGTCGCTGTCCACACGAAACACAAAAGAACCGTGTCGGTGTCAATACAAAAAATTTGGGAAATATCCAAAAAACTGTCAAAATTTTGGAAAAATGTCAATTTTTAATGAATTTTTTGGGAAATTCAAAAATCCAAAAACGCCAAAATACGCGCTTTCGTTGGTAGTATTTATAATACTAACCAGCAGGTAGACGTCTGATAGAAAATTTTTGAGAAATAGCCGAAAAACCAAAAAGTAAGCCGAACTATCGAAAGTATGCAAGTATCTACACGTTTTCGGTGCGTCGCTTACGCAGAATTACTGTATCCGTTATTGTCAACATAAATAAACGGTATACGAAAACAATTTGTGTAAATTTTTATGAAAAATGCCGAAAAAACAAGTTTTTTATGAAAAATTTCAGGATTTTTGAAATTTCAGGGATCCAGATATTGTCAGGATAATAGTCCTTAAAATTCCCTTTAATTTGATGTACCACACTATATAAAAATCTATAATATAATCAACGAAATTTCGAAATATCGATCAGATATTTTTGAATGTTTGCATTAACCAAGAAGGCTCGGTGCACGTGGTCGTGAGGGCAGATGGTGGGGGAAATGAGTGTTTCGATTTCTATGTGTCGCAGAGCGGCGAGCGATACGTCAAAAGACGCGGCTCGTCGCTGTCCACACGAAACACAAAAGAACCGTGTCGGTGTCAATACAAAAAATTTGGGAAATATCCAAAAAACTGTCAAAATTTTGGAAAAATGTCAATTTTTAATGAATTTTTTGGGAAATTCAAAAATCCAAAAACGCCAAAATACGCGCTTTCGTTGGTAGTATTTATAATACTAACCAGCAGGTAGACGTCTGATAGAAAATTTTTGAGAAATAGCCGAAAAACCAAAAAGTAAGCCGAACTATCGAAAGTATGCAAGTATCTACACGTTTTCGGTGCGTCGCTTACGCAGAATTACTGTATCCGTTATTGTCAACATAAATAAACGGTATACGAAAACAATTTGTGTAAATTTTTATGAAAAATGCCGAAAAAACAAGTTTTTTATGAAAAATTTCAGGATTTTTGAAATTTCAGGGATCCAGATATTGTCAGGATAATAGTCCTTAAAATTCCCTTTAATTTGATGTACCACACTATATAAAAATCTATAATATAATCAACGAAATTTCGAAATATCGATCAGATATTTTTGAATGTTTGCATTAACCAAGAAGGCTCGGTGCACGTGGTCGTGAGGGCAGATGGTGGGGGAAATGAGTGTTTCGATTTCTATGTGTCGCAGAGCGGCGAGCGATACGTCAAAAGACGCGGCTCGTCGCGGTCCACACGAAACACAAAAGAACCGTGTCGGTGTCAATACAAAAAATTTGGGAAATATCCAAAAAACTGTCAAAATTTTGGAAAAATGTCAATTTTTAATGAATTTTTTGGGAAATTCAAAAATCCAAAAACGCCAAAATACGCGCTTTCGTTGGTAGTATTTATAATACTAACCAGCAGGTAGACGTCTGATAGAAAATTTTTGAGAAATAGCCGAAAAACCAAAAAGTAAGCCGAACTATCGAAAGTATGCAAGTATCTACACGTTTTCGGTGCGTCGCTTACGCAGAATTACTGTATCCGTTATTGTCAACATAAATAAACGGTATACGAAAACAATTTGTGTAAATTTTTATGAAAAATGCCGAAAAAACAAGTTTTTTATGAAAAATTTCAGGATTTTTGAAATTTCAGGGATCCAGATATTGTCAGGATAATAGTCCTTAAAATTCCCTTTAATTTGATGTACCACACTATATAAAAATCTATAATATAATCAACGAAATTTCGAAATATCGATCAGATATTTTTGAATGTTTGCATTAACCAAGAAGGCTCGGTGCACGTGGTCGTGAGGGCAGATGGTGGGGGAAATGAGTGTTTCGATTTCTATGTGTCGCAGAGCGGCGAGCGATACGTCAAAAGACGCGGCTCGTCGCGGTCCACACGAAACACAAAAGAACCGTGTCGGTGTCAATACAAAAAATTTGGGAAATATCCAAAAAACTGTCAAAATTTTGGAAAAATGTCAATTTTTAATGAATTTTTTGGGAAATTCAAAAATCCAAAAACGCCAAAATACGCGCTTTCGTTGGTAGTATTTATAATACTAACCAGCAGGTAGACGTCTGATAGAAAATTTTTGAGAAATAGCCGAAAAACCAAAAAGTAAGCCGAACTATCGAAAGTATGCAAGTATCTACACGTTTTCGGTGCGTCGCTTACGCAGAATTACTGTATCCGTTATTGTCAACATAAATAAACGGTATACGAAAACAATTTGTGTAAATTTTTATGAAAAATGCCGAAAAAACAAGTTTTTTATGAAAAATTTCAGGATTTTTGAAATTTCAGGGATCCAGATATTGTCAGGATAATAGTCCTTAAAATTCCCTTTAATTTGATGTACCACACTATATAAAAATCTATAATATAATCAACGAAATTTCGAAATATCGATCAGATATTTTTGAATGTTTGCATTAACCAAGAAGGCTCGGTGCACGTGGTCGTGAGGGCAGATGGTGGGGGAAATGAGTGTTTCGATTTCTATGTGTCGCAGAGCGGCGAGCGATACGTCAAAAGACGCGGCTCGTCGCGGTCCACACGAAACACAAAAGAACCGTGTCGGTGTCAATACAAAAAATTTGGGAAATATCCAAAAAACTGTCAAAATTTTGGAAAAATGTCAATTTTTAATGAATTTTTTGGGAAATTCAAAAATCCAAAAACGCCAAAATACGCGCTTTCGTTGGTAGTATTTATAATACTAACCAGCAGGTAGACGTCTGATAGAAAATTTTTGAGAAATAGCCGAAAAACCAAAAAGTAAGCCGAACTATCGAAAGTATGCAAGTATCTACACGTTTTCGGTGCGTCGCTTACGCAGAATTACTGTATCCGTTATTGTCAACATAAATAAACGGTATACGAAAACAATTTGTGTAAATTTTTATGAAAAATGCCGAAAAAACAAGTTTTTTATGAAAAATTTCAGGATTTTTGAAATTTCAGGGATCCAGATATTGTCAGGATAATAGTCCTTAAAATTCCCTTTAATTTGATGTACCACACTATATAAAAATCTATAATATAATCAACGAAATTTCGAAATATCGATCAGATATTTTTGAATGTTTGCATTAACCAAGAAGGCTCGGTGCACGTGGTCGTGAGGGCAGATGGTGGGGGAAATGAGTGTTTCGATTTCTATGTGTCGCAGAGCGGCGAGCGATACGTCAAAAGACGCGGCTCGTCGCGGTCCACACGAAACACAAAAGAACCGTGTCGGTGTCAATACAAAAAATTTGGGAAATATCCAAAAAACTGTCAAAATTTTGGAAAAATGTCAATTTTTAATGAATTTTTTGGGAAATTCAAAAATCCAAAAACGCCAAAATACGCGCTTTCGTTGGTAGTATTTATAATACTAACCAGCAGGTAGACGTCTGATAGAAAATTTTTGAGAAATAGCCGAAAAACCAAAAAGTAAGCCGAACTATCGAAAGTATGCAAGTATCTACACGTTTTCGGTGCGTCGCTTACGCAGAATTACTGTATCCGTTATTGTCAACATAAATAAACGGTATACGAAAACAATTTGTGTAAATTTTTATGAAAAATGCCGAAAAAACAAGTTTTTTATGAAAAATTTCAGGATTTTTGAAATTTCAGGGATCCAGATATTGTCAGGATAATAGTCCTTAAAATTCCCTTTAATTTGATGTACCACACTATATAAAAATCTATAATATAATCAACGAAATTTCGAAATATCGATCAGATATTTTTGAATGTTTGCATTAACCAAGAAGGCTCGGTGCACGTGGTCGTGAGGGCAGATGGTGGGGGAAATGAGTGTTTCGATTTCTATGTGTCGCAGAGCGGCGAGCGATACGTCAAAAGACGCGGCTCGTCGCGGTCCACACGAAACACAAAAGAACCGTGTCGGTGTCAATACAAAAAATTTGGGAAATATCCAAAAAACTGTCAAAATTTTGGAAAAATGTCAATTTTTAATGAATTTTTTGGGAAATTCAAAAATCCAAAAACGCCAAAATACGCGCTTTCGTTGGTAGTATTTATAATACTAACCAGCAGGTAGACGTCTGATAGAAAATTTTTGAGAAATAGCCGAAAAACCAAAAAGTAAGCCGAACTATCGAAAGTATGCAAGTATCTACACGTTTTCGGTGCGTCGCTTACGCAGAATTACTGTATCCGTTATTGTCAACATAAATAAACGGTATACGAAAACAATTTGTGTAAATTTTTATGAAAAATGCCGAAAAAACAAGTTTTTTATGAAAAATTTCAGGATTTTTGAAATTTCAGGGATCCAGATATTGTCAGGATAATAGTCCTTAAAATTCCCTTTAATTTGATGTACCACACTATATAAAAATCTATAATATAATCAACGAAATTTCGAAATATCGATCAGATATTTTTGAATGTTTGCATTAACCAAGAAGGCTCGGTGCACGTGGTCGTGAGGGCAGATGGTGGGGGAAATGAGTGTTTCGATTTCTATGTGTCGCAGAGCGGCGAGCGATACGTCAAAAGACGCGGCTCGTCGCGGTCCACACGAAACACAAAAGAACCGTGTCGGTGTCAATACAAAAAATTTGGGAAATATCCAAAAAACTGTCAAAATTTTGGAAAAATGTCAATTTTTAATGAATTTTTTGGGAAATTCAAAAATCCAAAAACGCCAAAATACGCGCTTTCGTTGGTAGTATTTATAATACTAACCAGCAGGTAGACGTCTGATAGAAAATTTTTGAGAAATAGCCGAAAAACCAAAAAGTAAGCCGAACTATCGAAAGTATGCAAGTATCTACACGTTTTCGGTGCGTCGCTTACGCAGAATTACTGTATCCGTTATTGTCAACATAAATAAACGGTATACGAAAACAATTTGTGTAAATTTTTATGAAAAATGCCGAAAAAACAAGTTTTTTATGAAAAATTTCAGGATTTTTGAAATTTCAGGGATCCAGATATTGTCAGGATAATAGTCCTTAAAATTCCCTTTAATTTGATGTACCACACTATATAAAAATCTATAATATAATCAACGAAATTTCGAAATATCGATCAGATATTTTTGAATGTTTGCATTAACCAAGAAGGCTCGGTGCACGTGGTCGTGAGGGCAGATGGTGGGGGAAATGAGTGTTTCGATTTCTATGTGTCGCAGAGCGGCGAGCGATACGTCAAAAGACGCGGCTCGTCGCGGTCCACACGAAACACAAAAGAACCGTGTCGGTGTCAATACAAAAAATTTGGGAAATATCCAAAAAACTGTCAAAATTTTGGAAAAATGTCAATTTTTAATGAATTTTTTGGGAAATTCAAAAATCCAAAAACGCCAAAATACGCGCTTTCGTTGGTAGTATTTATAATACTAACCAGCAGGTAGACGTCTGATAGAAAATTTTTGAGAAATAGCCGAAAAACCAAAAAGTAAGCCGAACTATCGAAAGTATGCAAGTATCTACACGTTTTCGGTGCGTCGCTTACGCAGAATTACTGTATCCGTTATTGTCAACATAAATAAACGGTATACGAAAACAATTTGTGTAAATTTTTATGAAAAATGCCGAAAAAACAAGTTTTTTATGAAAAATTTCAGGATTTTTGAAATTTCAGGGATCCAGATATTGTCAGGATAATAGTCCTTAAAATTCCCTTTAATTTGATGTACCACACTATATAAAAATCTATAATATAATCAACGAAATTTCGAAATATCGATCAGATATTTTTGAATGTTTGCATTAACCAAGAAGGCTCGGTGCACGTGGTCGTGAGGGCAGATGGTGGGGGAAATGAGTGTTTCGATTTCTATGTGTCGCAGAGCGGCGAGCGATACGTCAAAAGACGCGGCTCGTCGCGGTCCACACGAAACACAAAAGAACCGTGTCGGTGTCAATACAAAAAATTTGGGAAATATCCAAAAAACTGTCAAAATTTTGGAAAAATGTCAATTTTTAATGAATTTTTTGGGAAATTCAAAAATCCAAAAACGCCAAAATACGCGCTTTCGTTGGTAGTATTTATAATACTAACCAGCAGGTAGACGTCTGATAGAAAATTTTTGAGAAATAGCCGAAAAACCAAAAAGTAAGCCGAACTATCGAAAGTATGCAAGTATCTACACGTTTTCGGTGCGTCGCTTACGCAGAATTACTGTATCCGTTATTGTCAACATAAATAAACGGTATACGAAAACAATTTGTGTAAATTTTTATGAAAAATGCCGAAAAAACAAGTTTTTTATGAAAAATTTCAGGATTTTTGAAATTTCAGGGATCCAGATATTGTCAGGATAATAGTCCTTAAAATTCCCTTTAATTTGATGTACCACACTATATAAAAATCTATAATATAATCAACGAAATTTCGAAATATCGATCAGATATTTTTGAATGTTTGCATTAACCAAGAAGGCTCGGTGCACGTGGTCGTGAGGGCAGATGGTGGGGGAAATGAGTGTTTCGATTTCTATGTGTCGCAGAGCGGCGAGCGATACGTCAAAAGACGCGGCTCGTCGCGGTCCACACGAAACACAAAAGAACCGTGTCGGTGTCAATACAAAAAATTTGGGAAATATCCAAAAAACTGTCAAAATTTTGGAAAAATGTCAATTTTTAATGAATTTTTTGGGAAATTCAAAAATCCAAAAACGCCAAAATACGCGCTTTCGTTGGTAGTATTTATAATACTAACCAGCAGGTAGACGTCTGATAGAAAATTTTTGAGAAATAGCCGAAAAACCAAAAAGTAAGCCGAACTATCGAAAGTATGCAAGTATCTACACGTTTTCGGTGCGTCGCTTACGCAGAATTACTGTATCCGTTATTGTCAACATAAATAAACGGTATACGAAAACAATTTGTGTAAATTTTTATGAAAAATGCCGAAAAAACAAGTTTTTTTATGAAAAATTTCAGGATTTTTGAAATTTCAGGGATCCAGATATTGTCAGGATAATAGTCCTTAAAATTCCCTTTAATTTGATGTACCACACTATATAAAAATCTATAATATAATCAACGAAATTTCGAAATATCGATCAGATATTTTTGAATGTTTGCATTAACCAAGAAGGCTCGGTGCACGTGGTCGTGAGGGCAGATGGTGGGGGAAATGAGTGTTTCGATTTCTATGTGTCGCAGAGCGGCGAGCGATACGTCAAAAGACGCGGCTCGTCGCGGTCCACACGAAACACAAAAGAACCGTGTCGGTGTCAATACAAAAAATTTGGGAAATATCCAAAAAACTGTCAAAATTTTGGAAAAATGTCAATTTTTAATGAATTTTTTGGGAAATTCAAAAATCCAAAAACGCCAAAATACGCGCTTTCGTTGGTAGTATTTATAATACTAACCAGCAGGTAGACGTCTGATAGAAAATTTTTGAGAAATAGCCGAAAAACCAAAAAGTAAGCCGAACTATCGAAAGTATGCAAGTATCTACACGTTTTCGGTGCGTCGCTTACGCAGAATTACTGTATCCGTTATTGTCAACATAAATAAACGGTATACGAAAACAATTTGTGTAAATTTTTATGAAAAATGCCGAAAAAACAAGTTTTTTATGAAAAATTTCAGGATTTTTGAAATTTCAGGGATCCAGATATTGTCAGGATAATAGTCCTTAAAATTCCCTTTAATTTGATGTACCACACTATATAAAAATCTATAATATAATCAACGAAATTTCGAAATATCGATCAGATATTTTTGAATGTTTGCATTAACCAAGAAGGCTCGGTGCACGTGGTCGTGAGGGCAGATGGTGGGGGAAATGAGTGTTTCGATTTCTATGTGTCGCAGAGCGGCGAGCGATACGTCAAAAGACGCGGCTCGTCGCGGTCCACACGAAACACAAAAGAACCGTGTCGGTGTCAATACAAAAAATTTGGGAAATATCCAAAAAACTGTCAAAATTTTGGAAAAATGTCAATTTTTAATGAATTTTTTGGGAAATTCAAAAATCCAAAAACGCCAAAATACGCGCTTTCGTTGGTAGTATTTATAATACTAACCAGCAGGTAGACGTCTGATAGAAAATTTTTGAGAAATAGCCGAAAAACCAAAAAGTAAGCCGAACTATCGAAAGTATGCAAGTATCTACACGTTTTCGGTGCGTCGCTTACGCAGAATTACTGTATCCGTTATTGTCAACATAAATAAACGGTATACGAAAACAATTTGTGTAAATTTTTATGAAAAATGCCGAAAAAACAAGTTTTTTATGAAAAATTTCAGGATTTTTGAAATTTCAGGGATCCAGATATTGTCAGGATAATAGTCCTTAAAATTCCCTTTAATTTGATGTACCACACTATATAAAAATCTATAATATAATCAACGAAATTTCGAAATATCGATCAGATATTTTTGAATGTTTGCATTAACCAAGAAGGCTCGGTGCACGTGGTCGTGAGGGCAGATGGTGGGGGAAATGAGTGTTTCGATTTCTATGTGTCGCAGAGCGGCGAGCGATACGTCAAAAGACGCGGCTCGTCGCGGTCCACACGAAACACAAAAGAACCGTGTCGGTGTCAATACAAAAAATTTGGGAAATATCCAAAAAACTGTCAAAATTTTGGAAAAATGTCAATTTTTAATGAATTTTTTGGGAAATTCAAAAATCCAAAAACGCCAAAATACGCGCTTTCGTTGGTAGTATTTATAATACTAACCAGCAGGTAGACGTCTGATAGAAAATTTTTGAGAAATAGCCGAAAAACCAAAAAGTAAGCCGAACTATCGAAAGTATGCAAGTATCTACACGTTTTCGGTGCGTCGCTTACGCAGAATTACTGTATCCGTTATTGTCAACATAAATAAACGGTATACGAAAACAATTTGTGTAAATTTTTATGAAAAATGCCGAAAAAACAAGTTTTTTATGAAAAATTTCAGGATTTTTGAAATTTCAGGGATCCAGATATTGTCAGGATAATAGTCCTTAAAATTCCCTTTAATTTGATGTACCACACTATATAAAAATCTATAATATAATCAACGAAATTTCGAAATATCGATCAGATATTTTTGAATGTTTGCATTAACCAAGAAGGCTCGGTGCACGTGGTCGTGAGGGCAGATGGTGGGGGAAATGAGTGTTTCGATTTCTATGTGTCGCAGAGCGGCGAGCGATACGTCAAAAGACGCGGCTCGTCGCGGTCCACACGAAACACAAAAGAACCGTGTCGGTGTCAATACAAAAAATTTGGGAAATATCCAAAAAACTGTCAAAATTTTGGAAAAATGTCAATTTTTAATGAATTTTTTGGGAAATTCAAAAATCCAAAAACGCCAAAATACGCGCTTTCGTTGGTAGTATTTATAATACTAACCAGCAGGTAGACGTCTGATAGAAAATTTTTGAGAAATAGCCGAAAAACCAAAAAGTAAGCCGAACTATCGAAAGTATGCAAGTATCTACACGTTTTCGGTGCGTCGCTTACGCAGAATTACTGTATCCGTTATTGTCAACATAAATAAACGGTATACGAAAACAATTTGTGTAAATTTTTATGAAAAATGCCGAAAAAACAAGTTTTTTATGAAAAATTTCAGGATTTTTGAAATTTCAGGGATCCAGATATTGTCAGGATAATAGTCCTTAAAATTCCCTTTAATTTGATGTACCACACTATATAAAAATCTATAATATAATCAACGAAATTTCGAAATATCGATCAGATATTTTTGAATGTTTGCATTAACCAAGAAGGCTCGGTGCACGTGGTCGTGAGGGCAGATGGTGGGGGAAATGAGTGTTTCGATTTCTATGTGTCGCAGAGCGGCGAGCGATACGTCAAAAGACGCGGCTCGTCGCGGTCCACACGAAACACAAAAGAACCGTGTCGGTGTCAATACAAAAAATTTGGGAAATATCCAAAAAACTGTCAAAATTTTGGAAAAATGTCAATTTTTAATGAATTTTTTGGGAAATTCAAAAATCCAAAAACGCCAAAATACGCGCTTTCGTTGGTAGTATTTATAATACTAACCAGCAGGTAGACGTCTGATAGAAAATTTTTGAGAAATAGCCGAAAAACCAAAAAGTAAGCCGAACTATCGAAAGTATGCAAGTATCTACACGTTTTCGGTGCGTCGCTTACGCAGAATTACTGTATCCGTTATTGTCAACATAAATAAACGGTATACGAAAACAATTTGTGTAAATTTTTATGAAAAATGCCGAAAAAACAAGTTTTTTATGAAAAATTTCAGGATTTTTGAAATTTCAGGGATCCAGATATTGTCAGGATAATAGTCCTTAAAATTCCCTTTAATTTGATGTACCACACTATATAAAAATCTATAATATAATCAACGAAATTTCGAAATATCGATCAGATATTTTTGAATGTTTGCATTAACCAAGAAGGCTCGGTGCACGTGGTCGTGAGGGCAGATGGTGGGGGAAATGAGTGTTTCGATTTCTATGTGTCGCAGAGCGGCGAGCGATACGTCAAAAGACGCGGCTCGTCGCGGTCCACACGAAACACAAAAGAACCGTGTCGGTGTCAATACAAAAAATTTGGGAAATATCCAAAAAACTGTCAAAATTTTGGAAAAATGTCAATTTTTAATGAATTTTTTGGGAAATTCAAAAATCCAAAAACGCCAAAATACGCGCTTTCGTTGGTAGTATTTATAATACTAACCAGCAGGTAGACGTCTGATAGAAAATTTTTGAGAAATAGCCGAAAAACCAAAAAGTAAGCCGAACTATCGAAAGTATGCAAGTATCTACACGTTTTCGGTGCGTCGCTTACGCAGAATTACTGTATCCGTTATTGTCAACATAAATAAACGGTATACGAAAACAATTTGTGTAAATTTTTATGAAAAATGCCGAAAAAACAAGTTTTTTATGAAAAATTTCAGGATTTTTGAAATTTCAGGGATCCAGATATTGTCAGGATAATAGTCCTTAAAATTCCCTTTAATTTGATGTACCACACTATATAAAAATCTATAATATAATCAACGAAATTTCGAAATATCGATCAGATATTTTTGAATGTTTGCATTAACCAAGAAGGCTCGGTGCACGTGGTCGTGAGGGCAGATGGTGGGGGAAATGAGTGTTTCGATTTCTATGTGTCGCAGAGCGGCGAGCGATACGTCAAAAGACGCGGCTCGTCGCGGTCCACACGAAACACAAAAGAACCGTGTCGGTGTCAATACAAAAAATTTGGGAAATATCCAAAAAACTGTCAAAATTTTGGAAAAATGTCAATTTTTAATGAATTTTTTGGGAAATTCAAAAATCCAAAAACGCCAAAATACGCGCTTTCGTTGGTAGTATTTATAATACTAACCAGCAGGTAGACGTCTGATAGAAAATTTTTGAGAAATAGCCGAAAAACCAAAAAGTAAGCCGAACTATCGAAAGTATGCAAGTATCTACACGTTTTCGGTGCGTCGCTTACGCAGAATTACTGTATCCGTTATTGTCAACATAAATAAACGGTATACGAAAACAATTTGTGTAAATTTTTATGAAAAATGCCGAAAAAACAAGTTTTTTATGAAAAATTTCAGGATTTTTGAAATTTCAGGGATCCAGATATTGTCAGGATAATAGTCCTTAAAATTCCCTTTAATTTGATGTACCACACTATATAAAAATCTATAATATAATCAACGAAATTTCGAAATATCGATCAGATATTTTTGAATGTTTGCATTAACCAAGAAGGCTCGGTGCACGTGGTCGTGAGGGCAGATGGTGGGGGAAATGAGTGTTTCGATTTCTATGTGTCGCAGAGCGGCGAGCGATACGTCAAAAGACGCGGCTCGTCGCGGTCCACACGAAACACAAAAGAACCGTGTCGGTGTCAATACAAAAAATTTGGGAAATATCCAAAAAACTGTCAAAATTTTGGAAAAATGTCAATTTTTAATGAATTTTTTGGGAAATTCAAAAATCCAAAAACGCCAAAATACGCGCTTTCGTTGGTAGTATTTATAATACTAACCAGCAGGTAGACGTCTGATAGAAAATTTTTGAGAAATAGCCGAAAAACCAAAAAGTAAGCCGAACTATCGAAAGTATGCAAGTATCTACACGTTTTCGGTGCGTCGCTTACGCAGAATTACTGTATCCGTTATTGTCAACATAAATAAACGGTATACGAAAACAATTTGTGTAAATTTTTATGAAAAATGCCGAAAAAACAAGTTTTTTATGAAAAATTTCAGGATTTTTGAAATTTCAGGGATCCAGATATTGTCAGGATAATAGTCCTTAAAATTCCCTTTAATTTGATGTACCACACTATATAAAAATCTATAATATAATCAACGAAATTTCGAAATATCGATCAGATATTTTTGAATGTTTGCATTAACCAAGAAGGCTCGGTGCACGTGGTCGTGAGGGCAGATGGTGGGGGAAATGAGTGTTTCGATTTCTATGTGTCGCAGAGCGGCGAGCGATACGTCAAAAGACGCGGCTCGTCGCGGTCCACACGAAACACAAAAGAACCGTGTCGGTGTCAATACAAAAAATTTGGGAAATATCCAAAAAACTGTCAAAATTTTGGAAAAATGTCAATTTTTAATGAATTTTTTGGGAAATTCAAAATCCAAAAACGCCAAAATACGCGCTTTCGTTGGTAGTATTTATAATACTAACCAGCAGGTAGACGTCTGATAGAAAATTTTTGAGAAATAGCCGAAAAACCAAAAAGTAAGCCGAACTATCGAAAGTATGCAAGTATCTACACGTTTTCGGTGCGTCGCTTACGCAGAATTACTGTATCCGTTATTGTCAACATAAATAAACGGTATACGAAAACAATTTGTGTAAATTTTTATGAAAAATGCCGAAAAAACAAGTTTTTTATGAAAAATTTCAGGATTTTTGAAATTTCAGGGATCCAGATATTGTCAGGATAATAGTCCTTAAAATTCCCTTTAATTTGATGTACCACACTATATAAAAATCTATAATATAATCAACGAAATTTCGAAATATCGATCAGATATTTTTGAATGTTTGCATTAACCAAGAAGGCTCGGTGCACGTGGTCGTGAGGGCAGATGGTGGGGAAATGAGTGTTTCGATTTCTATGTGTCGCAGAGCGGCGAGCGATACGTCAAAAGACGCGGCTCGTCGCGGTCCACACGAAACACAAAAGAACCGTGTCGGTGTCAATACAAAAAATTTGGGAAATATCCAAAAAACTGTCAAAATTTTGGAAAAATGTCAATTTTTAATGAATTTTTTGGGAAATTCAAAAATCCAAAAACGCCAAAATACGCGCTTTCGTTGGTAGTATTTATAATACTAACCAGCAGGTAGACGTCTGATAGAAAATTTTTGAGAAATAGCCGAAAAACCAAAAAGTAAGCCGAACTATCGAAAGTATGCAAGTATCTACACGTTTTCGGTGCGTCGCTTACGCAGAATTACTGTATCCGTTATTGTCAACATAAATAAACGGTATACGAAAACAATTTGTGTAAATTTTTATGAAAAATGCCGAAAAAACAAGTTTTTTATGAAAAATTTCAGGATTTTTGAAATTTCAGGGATCCAGATATTGTCAGGATAATAGTCCTTAAAATTCCCTTTAATTTGATGTACCACACTATATAAAAATCTATAATATAATCAACGAAATTTCGAAATATCGATCAGATATTTTTGAATGTTTGCATTAACCAAGAAGGCTCGGTGCACGTGGTCGTGAGGGCAGATGGTGGGGGAAATGAGTGTTTCGATTTCTATGTGTCGCAGAGCGGCGAGCGATACGTCAAAAGACGCGGCTCGTCGCGGTCCACACGAAACACAAAAGAACCGTGTCGGTGTCAATACAAAAAATTTGGGAAATATCCAAAAAACTGTCAAAATTTTGGAAAAATGTCAATTTTTAATGAATTTTTTGGGAAATTCAAAAATCCAAAAACGCCAAAATACGCGCTTTCGTTGGTAGTATTTATAATACTAACCAGCAGGTAGACGTCTGATAGAAAATTTTGAGAAATAGCCGAAAAACCAAAAAGTAAGCCGAACTATCGAAAGTATGCAAGTATCTACACGTTTTCGGTGCGTCGCTTACGCAGAATTACTGTATCCGTTATTGTCAACATAAATAAACGGTATACGAAAACAATTTGTGTAAATTTTTATGAAAAATGCCGAAAAAACAAGTTTTTTATGAAAAATTTCAGGATTTTTGAAATTTCAGGGATCCAGATATTGTCAGGATAATAGTCCTTAAAATTCCCTTTAATTTGATGTACCACACTATATAAAAATCTATAATATAATCAACGAAATTTCGAAATATCGATCAGATATTTTTGAATGTTTGCATTAACCAAGAAGGCTCGGTGCACGTGGTCGTGAGGGCAGATGGTGGGGGAAATGAGTGTTTCGATTTCTATGTGTCGCAGAGCGGCGAGCGATACGTCAAAAGACGCGGCTCGTCGCGGTCCACACGAAACACAAAAGAACCGTGTCGGTGTCAATACAAAAAATTTGGGAAATATCCAAAAAACTGTCAAAATTTTGGAAAAATGTCAATTTTTAATGAATTTTTTGGGAAATTCAAAAATCCAAAAACGCCAAAATACGCGCTTTCGTTGGTAGTATTTATAATACTAACCAGCAGGTAGACGTCTGATAGAAAAATTTTGAGAAATAGCCGAAAAACCAAAAAGTAAGCCGAACTATCGAAAGTATGCAAGTATCTACACGTTTTCGGTGCGTCGCTTACGCAGAATTACTGTATCCGTTATTGTCAACATAAATAAACGGTATACGAAAACAATTTGTGTAAATTTTTATGAAAAATGCCGAAAAAACAAGTTTTTTATGAAAAATTTCAGGATTTTTGAAATTTCAGGGATCCAGATATTGTCAGGATAATAGTCCTTAAAATTCCCTTTAATTTGATGTACCACACTATATAAAAATCTATAATATAATCAACGAAATTTCGAAATATCGATCAGATATTTTTGAATGTTTGCATTAACCAAGAAGGCTCGGTGCACGTGGTCGTGAGGGCAGATGGTGGGGGAAATGAGTGTTTCGATTTCTATGTGTCGCAGAGCGGCGAGCGATACGTCAAAAGACGCGGCTCGTCGCGGTCCACACGAAACACAAAAGAACCGTGTCGGTGTCAATACAAAAAATTTGGGAAATATCCAAAAAACTGTCAAAATTTTGGAAAAATGTCAATTTTTAATGAATTTTTTGGGAAATTCAAAAATCCAAAAACGCCAAAATACGCGCTTTCGTTGGTAGTATTTATAATACTAACCAGCAGGTAGACGTCTGATAGAAAATTTTTGAGAAATAGCCGAAAAACCAAAAAGTAAGCCGAACTATCGAAAGTATGCAAGTATCTACACGTTTTCGGTGCGTCGCTTACGCAGAATTACTGTATCCGTTATTGTCAACATAAATAAACGGTATACGAAAACAATTTGTGTAAATTTTTATGAAAAATGCCGAAAAAACAAGTTTTTTATGAAAAATTTCAGGATTTTTGAAATTTCAGGGATCCAGATATTGTCAGGATAATAGTCCTTAAAATTCCCTTTAATTTGATGTACCACACTATATAAAAATCTATAATATAATCAACGAAATTTCGAAATATCGATCAGATATTTTTGAATGTTTGCATTAACCAAGAAGGCTCGGTGCACGTGGTCGTGAGGGCAGATGGTGGGGGAAATGAGTGTTTCGATTTCTATGTGTCGCAGAGCGGCGAGCGATACGTCAAAAGACGCGGCTCGTCGCGGTCCACACGAAACACAAAAGAACCGTGTCGGTGTCAATACAAAAAATTTGGGAAATATCCAAAAAACTGTCAAAATTTTGGAAAAATGTCAATTTTTAATGAATTTTTTGGGAAATTCAAAAATCCAAAAACGCCAAAATACGCGCTTTCGTTGGTAGTATTTATAATACTAACCAGCAGGTAGACGTCTGATAGAAAATTTTTGAGAAATAGCCGAAAAACCAAAAAGTAAGCCGAACTATCGAAAGTATGCAAGTATCTACACGTTTTCGGTGCGTCGCTTACGCAGAATTACTGTATCCGTTATTGTCAACATAAATAAACGGTATACGAAAACAATTTGTGTAAATTTTTATGAAAAATGCCGAAAAAACAAGTTTTTTATGAAAAATTTCAGGATTTTTGAAATTTCAGGGATCCAGATATTGTCAGGATAATAGTCCTTAAAATTCCCTTTAATTTGATGTACCACACTATATAAAAATCTATAATATAATCAACGAAATTTCGAAATATCGATCAGATATTTTTGAATGTTTGCATTAACCAAGAAGGCTCGGTGCACGTGGTCGTGAGGGCAGATGGTGGGGGAAATGAGTGTTTCGATTTCTATGTGTCGCAGAGCGGCGAGCGATACGTCAAAAGACGCGGCTCGTCGCGGTCCACACGAAACACAAAAGAACCGTGTCGGTGTCAATACAAAAAATTTGGGAAATATCCAAAAAACTGTCAAAATTTTGGAAAAATGTCAATTTTTAATGAATTTTTTGGGAAATTCAAAAATCCAAAAACGCCAAAATACGCGCTTTCGTTGGTAGTATTTATAATACTAACCAGCAGGTAGACGTCTGATAGAAAATTTTTGAGAAATAGCCGAAAAACCAAAAAGTAAGCCGAACTATCGAAAGTATGCAAGTATCTACACGTTTTCGGTGCGTCGCTTACGCAGAATTACTGTATCCGTTATTGTCAACATAAATAAACGGTATACGAAAACAATTTGTGTAAATTTTTATGAAAAATGCCGAAAAAACAAGTTTTTTATGAAAAATTTCAGGATTTTTGAAATTTCAGGGATCCAGATATTGTCAGGATAATAGTCCTTAAAATTCCCTTTAATTTGATGTACCACACTATATAAAAATCTATAATATAATCAACGAAATTTCGAAATATCGATCAGATATTTTTGAATGTTTGCATTAACCAAGAAGGCTCGGTGCACGTGGTCGTGAGGGCAGATGGTGGGGGAAATGAGTGTTTCGATTTCTATGTGTCGCAGAGCGGCGAGCGATACGTCAAAAGACGCGGCTCGTCGCGGTCCACACGAAACACAAAAGAACCGTGTCGGTGTCAATACAAAAAATTTGGGAAATATCCAAAAAACTGTCAAAATTTTGGAAAAATGTCAATTTTTAATGAATTTTTTTGGAAATTCAAAAATCCAAAAACGCCAAAATACGCGCTTTCGTTGGTAGTATTTATAATACTAACCAGCAGGTAGACGTCTGATAGAAAATTTTGAGAAATAGCCGAAAAACCAAAAAAGTAAGCCGAACTATCGAAAGTATGCAAGTATCTACACGTTTTCGGTGCGTCGCTTACGCAGAATTACTGTATCCGTTATTGTCAACATAAATAAACGGTATACGAAAACAATTTGTGTAAATTTTTATGAAAAATGCCGAAAAAACAAGTTTTTTATGAAAAATTTCAGGATTTTTGAAATTTCAGGGATCCAGATATTGTCAGGATAATAGTCCTTAAAATTCCCTTTAATTTGATGTACCACACTATATAAAAATCTATAATATAATCAACGAAATTTCGAAATATCGATCAGATATTTTTGAATGTTTGCATTAACCAAGAAGGCTCGGTGCACGTGGTCGTGAGGGCAGATGGTGGGGGAAATGAGTGTTTCGATTTCTATGTGTCGCAGAGCGGCGAGCGATACGTCAAAAGACGCGGCTCGTCGCGGTCCACACGAAACACAAAAGAACCGTGTCGGTGTCAATACAAAAAATTTGGGAAATATCCAAAAACTGTCAAAATTTTGGAAAAAATGTCAATTTTTAATGAATTTTTTGGGAAATTCAAAAATCCAAAAACGCCAAAATACGCGCTTTCGTTGGTAGTATTTATAATACTAACCAGCAGGTAGACGTCTGATAGAAAATTTTTGAGAAATAGCCGAAAAACCAAAAAGTAAGCCGAACTATCGAAAGTATGCAAGTATCTACACGTTTTCGGTGCGTCGCTTACGCAGAATTACTGTATCCGTTATTGTCAACATAAATAAACGGTATACGAAAACAATTTGTGTAAATTTTTATGAAAAATGCCGAAAAAACAAGTTTTTTATGAAAAATTTCAGGATTTTTGAAATTTCAGGGATCCAGATATTGTCAGGATAATAGTCCTTAAAATTCCCTTTAATTTGATGTACCACACTATATAAAAATCTATAATATAATCAACGAAATTTCGAAATATCGATCAGATATTTTTGAATGTTTGCATTAACCAAGAAGGCTCGGTGCACGTGGTCGTGAGGGCAGATGGTGGGGGAAATGAGTGTTTCGATTTCTATGTGTCGCAGAGCGGCGAGCGATACGTCAAAAGACGCGGCTCGTCGCGGTCCACACGAAACACAAAAGAACCGTGTCGGTGTCAATACAAAAAATTTGGGAAATATCCAAAAAACTGTCAAAATTTTGGAAAAATGTCAATTTTTAATGAATTTTTTGGGAAATTCAAAAATCCAAAAACGCCAAAATACGCGCTTTCGTTGGTAGTATTTATAATACTAACCAGCAGGTAGACGTCTGATAGAAAATTTTTGAGAAATAGCCGAAAAACCAAAAAGTAAGCCGAACTATCGAAAGTATGCAAGTATCTACACGTTTTCGGTGCGTCGCTTACGCAGAATTACTGTATCCGTTATTGTCAACATAAATAAACGGTATACGAAAACAATTTGTGTAAATTTTATGAAAAATGCCGAAAAAACAAGTTTTTTATGAAAAATTTCAGGATTTTTGAAATTTCAGGGATCCAGATATTGTCAGGATAATAGTCCTTAAAATTCCTTTAATTTGATGTACCACACTATATAAAAATCTATAATATAATCAACGAAATTTCGAAATATCGATCAGATATTTTTGAATGTTTGCATTAACCAAGAAGGCTCGGTGCACGTGGTCGTGAGGGCAGATGGTGGGGGAAATGAGTGTTTCGATTTCTATGTGTCGCAGAGCGGCGAGCGATACGTCAAAAGACGCGGCTCGTCGCGGTCCACACGAAACACAAAAGAACCGTGTCGGTGTCAATACAAAAAATTTGGGAAATATCCAAAAAACTGTCAAAATTTTGGAAAAATGTCAATTTTTAATGAATTTTTTGGGAAATTCAAAAATCCAAAAACGCCAAAATACGCGCTTTCGTTGGTAGTATTTATAATACTAACCAGCAGGTAGACGTCTGATAGAAAATTTTTGAGAAATAGCGAAAAACCAAAAAGTAAGCCGAACTATCGAAAGTATGCAAGTATCTACACGTTTTCGGTGCGTCGCTTACGCAGAATTACTGTATCCGTTATTGTCAACATAAATAAACGGTATACGAAAACAATTTGTGTAAATTTTTATGAAAAATGCCGAAAAAACAAGTTTTTTATGAAAAATTTCAGGATTTTTGAAATTTCAGGGATCCAGATATTGTCAGGATAATAGTCCTTAAAATTCCCTTTAATTTGATGTACCACACTATATAAAAATCTATAATATAATCAACGAAATTTCGAAATATCGATCAGATATTTTTGAATGTTTGCATTAACCAAGAAGGCTCGGTGCACGTGGTCGTGAGGGCAGATGGTGGGGGAAATGAGTGTTTCGATTTCTATGTGTCGCAGAGCGGCGAGCGATACGTCAAAAGACGCGGCTCGTCGCGGTCCACACGAAACACAAAAGAACCGTGTCGGTGTCAATACAAAAAATTTGGGAAATATCCAAAAAACTGTCAAAATTTTGGAAAAATGTCAATTTTTAATGAATTTTTTGGGAAATTCAAAAATCCAAAAACGCCAAA
>JAYMYI010000048.1:0-36082 GCA_036417725.1 Clanis bilineata
AAATCGTGATAGAATCTGTAAAAATATTTTTATTTCAATGTATAACATTCGCGTAAACTTGAGAAATCAGTATGTCAGTTTTATGTTTTTATTTTGTAGTGAGAGATTTTAAGAAACAAATTTCATTGTTTTTCATGGAGTTTTTTATTGTTTTTTTTTTTTATGGAGAAAAATTGCTACTGTTTAGCTTCATTTTAAGGTCGATTAAAGGTCAAATGATTCTGCCTTTATTTATGAAATCAACTTTGCCCTCGCCGGGGATTGAACCCGAGACATCAGGACGGTAGTCGTACTGAAATACAACCACGGCACCGAGGCAGTCTATATAAACAATATGATGATTATATAAAATATCTCGTAATGGTTTTGGATTTAGCATATTTTGTTAATTAATAAGAACTTTACATACCAAATTGTCACCAATAAATATTTAATGAAATATACTACTAATTTGAAATATACAACTAATTTGAAATCTGCAACTAGAAACTATGATACTATATCTAGTTAGGATGCATTTCGTGCTTGTTACGCATTTAAAATTGTTATAGTCCGATTGTTATTTAAACGGAGTAAACTGACAGATCGAAATGTCACTTTCCAAAATTATGTTGCTTACTTTCAAAACATAGTGATTGATCTAGTTCATTTTTTATCATTCAAAGAAACAATAACTGAGCACTAGCTTGCAAATTATAATTATATTGCGTATTTTTAGAAATTTCAGCTTATCGCTTCGACTAAATGTCTGTAAATCATTTTGCGTAAATAATCACAACAAATACGCGAAATGATAACAATGAAAATTACAAATATTAATATAATGAACCATGATTATAATCCCAGTAAACATGCCATAACTTAGCATGCAGTAGACATGCAGTACTAATCTCACATTAGGCAGGAATTACGACTTTAAGTTGGACTTTAGAAAATTAAAGAATGGAATGGTTCACTGGATTAAAATGTTTAAATGATCTTGATCTTTTGACCGCAGCACTATTTAAATTTCACGAAAAAGTGGCAACATTCGAAATGTCAGTTTACTCCGTTTAATTAGCAATCCTACTATAGTTGAAAGTGTATTTTTTATGCCACGGGCCTACCCATAGATTTATCATTCGACTAACGTCTCATAGATCGGCGAATAGAAAGAGACGTAGTGAGATTTTCCATATGTTAGAGCGATATAGTAGATTAAACCATTCACGAATGCTATATGGGTTGGGCGCTCATCTTGAATATTACAATTTAGCACATTTTTTCAAAATTCAGAGATTTCTCCATACAATTGAGTGTTTATTAAACGTAATTGGGTACTTGGCTATCGTAACCAATATCAATGAATTTCTGTAGGAACATAGATTTATCATCGAAATAACCTTTATTTATTATTAAAAATACTCCAAGAAAGTCATACTGCCAGGTTAATTGGTATATTATTTTCGTATTTTTGTTTAAATCTCAACCTAATTTCAACGCGGATGTGATCGACAATGAATATCTGATCGACGAAATATCTGACCCGTTTTTTAGTTTGAAATCATAAATGTTATTTCAGCAGTATTTTAATGAGCGATTATGTATATGGTAAGGAATAATGACGTCACCCGTATCTACAGTTAACAGGTAGCGTTTTGGCGGCAAACTAAATTATGCATAATATTTTTTGCTTTTTTAAGTAACCATATGAAAATAAATGACGAAATATTTTTTTACATGTTTAGGATAAACTAATAAATAGCCCTGTATAATTTAAAAAAAAAAAGATCAAGTACCCGATTGCTTCTGTTACATGTGTAATCCATAGAAAGCGCACATCTAAAAGCGGCAATAATTGTAAGTATGCACTTTTTCACACAACTAACCCCAATTTGTTTATCTCTATATTCGCGATATTTTAAATCTATATTATATGTTTTATATGCCAATCGGTAGTAAAAAAACATCTATTTTATTAATATATTTACATTGGAAGCACCAGACTTAAATAAAAAAAAATATAAATACGTGAATTTTCATCTTAGTTGTCTAGTTGTATTGATTGCATCTATCGATTGATTTGCAGAGGAATCGTTTCGATTGTAATACTCTAAAAATATCCATTTCTCATTCTAAAGCACTAACTGTAACACATATAATTACTTTTCATGTACAATAATCCATATTTATATCGGTACCGCCTTTGACGTTTGATACCCCATCTATGAGTTTATATCTATGGGCCCACCTTACGATGTCGATAATAGGGAACTTGTTGTCATTTTTTTTTGTTTATAAAGGATTTGGTGTCAAATAAACACACCAGAAACAAGAACATTAAAATATGCACAAATCATTTAATTATCGCCAGTCAAAATATGACTTACGAAAACCCGCGCTAAAAAAGGACATGACGTCACTGCGTAGCTTCATATTTCTTTAAATAACGAAGTAAAAATGAGGAAGAAAGAGAAGGACCTCCGAAATCTAATTCACTAATCATCATACTAAACACAACAACAATTTTCGGCAAAATTGGGAAAAATACTCTAACTTGGAAATATTGCTCTATGATTCTTTATGTAATGACGTCACTCGGGTTTTGAAATCACGTTCCATTATATTTAATTTATAAGTAGGATATTTTCTAAAATATCAATTATTTTATACTACAAATTTCATGATAGCACATTTCATGGTTTTGTCAATTGATTTATCAACAAAATGTCTCGTTATATTTTTTGTGCAAGTTCCGAATAATGAACACAGTAGTGTGTCCAAAATGCAGTAGTGTAACGCGGCTTTTAGCAAAGAATTTTGAGCTTTTTGTAAAATTGTATATTTTATTATGTCTAGTGGAATATTACCAGGGTTTACGCATTGTTACGTTAGTTGTGTCTTGTATAGAATTACAGTTCCAGATAATTAACAACAGATGGCGGTATGTTTGCAGTCACGCGAACGCGATAGATGGTTCATGGTAGAAGAACTCTCACTAGACATACAATAGTCCGATTGCTAATTAAACGGAGTAAACTGACAGATCGAAATGTCACTTTTCAAAATAATGTTGCTTACTTCCAAAACAGGGATTGATCTAGTTCAATTTTTATCATTCAAAGAAACAATAACTCAGCACTAGCTTTCAAGATTTTAATTTTATTGCGTATTTTTAGAAATTTCAACGTAACCCTTTGATTAAATGTCTGTGTAAATCATTTTGCGTAAATAATCACAACCGATACGCGGAATGATAACAATGAAAATTACAAATATTACTTTTACTATTTGAGGAAAAATTACGTTAGGCACATTCATAGCTTTTGTAAGTTTTGTTTACAATGAACCATGACTATAATTCCAGTAGACATGCCATAACTTGCATGCAGTAATTTACTATGACTATAATTTAGTAGACATGTAGTACTAATCACACATTAAACAGGAATTACGACTTTGATTTGGACTTTAGAAAATGAAAGAATGGAATGGTTCACTGAATTGAAATGTTTAAATAATCTTGATTTTTTTACCGCAGCACTATTTATTTAAATTTCGTGAAAAAGTGGCAACATTGGAAATGTCAGTTTACTCCGTTTATTTAGCAATCCTAGTATAAACAAAACAGCAATGCAGTGCTATAAAAGACCAAACCCCAATTAGGAACTCATTCCGTTTTCACTCTCACTTCGAAAGTCACAAGTCTATCGAAGTATTTTTTGCCGAATTCGAATTAGCGTCAAATAATAAATATCTCAGGTAAGAATAGTTCGCTTCACCGACATGCTCACCTTGTGGCGTGGCGCTAATGTAGATTGCACTTAATTACAGAATTGGTACTTGACTATGTTTGAATTTATATACATATTTATATGTAGTAGCAAATAAAACAAAAAAGAAACCCTTCTGTAAAAGCTGCATCGAAATTTGTTGAAAAATGAGGCTGTAATTCATATTTTAAATCCTGGAGTGGGGGCAAAGTGGAGATATCTTGCTATCCCTCTCCAACGCACGTACCGTTATGGCGTGACGTGATTATACTGATACTTCTCTTTCCCGCGATTTGAAAGTTACACCAAACTTCAAAGGCTTATAACTTTTTCATTTTTGAGAATATTTCCGTATTTCTTTCTGTGCTATATTTTAGACGACGTAAATTTCATATAAAATTAATTTAAAAAAAATTGTCTAGTATCCAATTCCAAGTAGTGTTTTCACTGCGAATTCAGAGCTTGAAATGATGAAAACGAGCTTGTAAATGAGATCTTAGTGATAAAATATTGATTTATTTTGTAGGAAAAAAATCGAAAATGCTGTTGTACCTGTCGAAATCAAAAGTTTTTACTTTTTAAACCCGTCCATGAATTGATATCTGAAATATTATCTGCTGAGCATATTATTAGTATTATTGGACCAATTATTTTATTCACAAAATATTGAATTACATTTAACGTTTTGCTTTTAATAAAAAAAATTGCCAGTAAATATTGTGTTTTATTTTCAACCAAAAATACACGTAACATGGTTTGAAGATGTGCTTGATGTGTGTAATATTATTTATACCTGCTCTTATCCCACTTTAATGTGGGGTCGGCGCGACATAGTTTTTCAAGTAAGCTGCAGAAATTATTTTGCTAAGTTTTTACGACCGGGTGCCTGCCTGACGTCAACCCCCTCTGAAGGATCCAGTCCCGGGCAAATTGAATTAGAAAATTCGCTTTGCTTGACCTGGGAATCGAACCCACGACCTCCACAGCCCATATAATATGCTGTCACTAGACCAAGGGGGCGATCTTTCTCATGTACTATAATAATAGCCCTGTAATATCACAGAAAACCGACGTAAAGTGACAGCTTGCTGTCGCGTTTCGTTCGGTGAGTGAGATTTCCGGTGGCCCATTTCCCCACTCCCTTTCCCAATCCCCTTCCCTCCCCTTCCATTCCCTCCTTTTAGGTCGGCAACGCATCCATTTTTTTTTTGTCTTGAGTGTCTATGGGCGGTGGAGATCACTTACCATCAGGTGACCCATCTGCTCGTTTGCCAATCTCTGATTAAAAAAATATATATTACTGTCGTCCCACTGCTGGGCACGGGCCTCCTTTACTAATGAGAGGGGTTAGCTTTAGTCTACCACGCTGGCCTAATGCGGGTTGATAGACTTCACATACATTTGAAATTCTTGCAGAGAAATTGTCGGGTATTCAGGTTTCCTCAGGTTATTCTCCTTACCGACTCCAAAATTCCACCAACTCCAAAATTGTTTTACATAATAATTTTGGGAAAACAATATGGAATACAAAACTTTTGCTTTGGTAAGTTATTATTTATTTGCCCCATAAAAGTTTAATACTAAAGTTTCACACAGAAACGAAAAAAGAGACAAATAAGTATCTACGTGACTGCTTCGGTGGCGTGGTTGTATTTCGGTACGACTACCGTCCTGAGGTCTCGGGTTCGATACCCGGGTCGGGCAAAGTGATAGTAGATTTTTCCATATCAGCCCGGAGTCTGGAATTTGTGCCCGATATGGCGATAGGCTCGCCCCCTATCATATGTGGGACGGAACTAAGCTCGGCGGAATATGAGTGTTCTAGTTCGCTAGTGCGCCTCTGCCTACCCCTTCGGGGATACAGGCGTGAGCTTATGTGAAGTATCTACGTTTGTACAAAATTTAACTGGAAACGTAAGTCAAATAGCAAATGAAAACGAGCCGCCCGCAATTTCGCCACAGAAAATATTTAAACGGTTGTAAAATTAATTCCAAATATACACAGCTCTAGAATATTAAAAGGGTGGACTTGGTAGGGTGACAAAGAAAACATATTTTGATGTAAAATTCATAACATGTTTGTATTAAGTCAGTATGTATAGGCAAAGCCACCTTCCCTTATCCCACTCTAAAGTAAGGTTGGCGCACATTTCCTAGAGCAGAAAGTACCTATTTGGCTTTCATTTTTACGACCGGCCGCCTGCCTAACCCATCTGGGGTAAGTTTAGGTTAGATAAAATTTAATTTGCATCAGTCGCCTCTTTGGTCTAGTGTCAGTATATATACCAGGAAGTCCTGGATTCGATTCCCAGGTCGGGCAAAGCGAATTTTCTAATTTAATTTGCCCAGGACTGTATCCCTCAGAGGGGGTTGAGGTCAGACATGCAGCCGGTCGTAAAAAACGTGTAAAACGAAGCCAAACACTTTCTGCAACATGCATGAAAAAGTGTGTTGCGCCACTCCACAATAAAGTGGGATAAGGGCAGGTAGAAAGAAAAAGTGTCGTATGTTTGAAAATTCATACATGAATTACATAATCTGAACAGATGTCGCAAGTCTTTTTTCAACTAGTCTTTATCCCACTACAATGTCGGATCGGTGAAACAGATTTTTTTCAAGCATTCGGAATCGGCTTAGTTTTACAACAGGACATTTGACGTCAACCGCCTCTAGGGATCTAGTACCGGCCAATCGTATTAGAAAGACTGCTTTGCCCGACCTGATATCAGAATCCAAGAAATTTCGCTCAAGTAAGTACTTCAAAATAATTTCTCTGCAACAGGAACTCTTGAGAACATCCTATTGTGAGTTATATGAAAAACTTAACGCCACTAAAATTGTGGAGAGATTTGGCGATATTTGATGGAAATCTCGAGTAAAAATTAACGAACATTATAAAAACAGGATTTTTGCCCACAAACTTGGTTAAAATCGTTTTATGAGTGTACCCTTATTAGACGTTCTAAAGAAATAATAGTATGGAGTGTGTGGTCATCCTACCAACCCCTTGAAAGTTAGCATTTTTGTGCAATAAAGAAATAAAAGTTGCCACATCAGCGGTCCGGTAAACACGCGTTAGCATTCAGAGCCACTTTGATAAGCATCAGGTTCCCTCCCTAACCCCCTCTATGGGACGGACTGCACGCTTGTTGTGGGGGACAAATTCGTAACGGTTTCTAATAATATGTAATACAAAATAAACTATATATCCTTAATCTCTATCCTTGGAGCCATAGTGTGTCGGAAAATTAGGTTTTTCCTTTCAAAACTAAGTAACTTATACTTATTTATTGGGATAATAAGATAAAGTTCATTTATTTACATGATTTTTAGTTTAGGAAAAGCACATTAGGTAGTATTTCGCATGCCTATATGGATAGCCTAAGTCACCGACTTACCTCGACAAAATATGAGTGTTAAATTGTGGAAAAGATGAGTGTTTAATAAGTTTCGGCCTTTGTGTCCTGTCCATCTGGGCCTTAAGATCTAAGCCAATGGATTTCCTACTAAATGGGGGCTCTATAGTAATAGCAATACATCCCAAATCCGCCCCTGTCCCACCCTCAGCCCTCTTAACGTGAAATCGACACTCCATCCGGTTTTATTTGCTCGAACGCCATTTCAACGGCTTATCTTCAGGTTACAGTATAAAAATCGTGTTTATTTAAAATATATATTGGGGATTACTGTGTGGTGCAAACGGTAGAATTAAATGGACTCTGCGCATTTTGCATTTGATTGTATCGCCGCAGCTCGTGTTATTTTTCTGGTTAATTGAATTTTGTTATGAGTATCGCGATGTTTTTGATCCATGGTTATATTCAGTGGCGGATTTGGAGCCCTTTCTAATGACTCGTCACGCAAGATGCTTTTGAACAGGATACCGCGCGAATGGTCAAACGCTACCCAACATTAACGGCTTCTTACATTGATTTTTGCTATACAATTTTGACAGATAAGGTGGTCTGTATGAAAATTCGGAGGTAAATGGTAGTATACATACATATAAGTCAATGGGTAAATGGGGTAAAAAGAGTCCACTAGACTCGTTTGAAAAAAGTAAGAAATATTTTCCCATAATTATTTAATCAGGATGAATACGAGTTGGCATTATTTATTTCATTTTTATCAAGATTCGTCATTTCCTTTCTCTCCACTAGACAGACTGCTTGGCGTGGAAACAGCTTTATGTTTCTTCTTTGTCTTTTCAGCGAATTTCTTCACTAACACTTGGAATTCTTTTTGCTCCTCCAAATGTTTTTTCTCTTTGATACCCCATGTTGTTTTGTCTGTGTACCATTTGATATATTTTTCATATCCCTGAAACATATTCTCATGTCAATAAGTTTCTTTGATTAAATAGGCTTGTTGACATGACTGCCTCGGTGGCGTAGTTGTACTTCGATACGACTACCGTCCCGAGGTCTCGGGTTCGATCCCCGGATCGGGCAAAGTGATACTATTTACAATATTAGCCCGGAGTCTGGAATTTGAGCCCGATATGGCGATAGGCGCGCCCCTATCACATCTCGGACGGAACTAAGCTCGGCGAAATGTGGGTGTTCTAGTTCGCTAGTGCGCCTGTGTCAAACAATTTGTCTGTACTAATAAATACTATAAAAAATAAGCATTTCAACTCACAGCGGCAGTTTGATTATCATCTTGAATAATATAATCGTATATTTCTTGAGGAGATAATCCGTAAGCTGCTATTCTGAAATATATATTGCTTAGCTTAGCACTTAGCACTTAGATTTTAGAATATTGCTTTCAGGACAAAAAATATTATCATAATATTAAAGAAATCCTATCTTTATACTTTAGGTATATTTATTAGCTTGTTGAAATACGATTTAGTGATCCAAGAAAAACTTTTCTTGTAAAAAAAAAACGTTTTCATTGACATTTATGTCATGATCATTTCAATACTAAAATGATCCTTCCATTTTTATTTATTGTCGGAAATAATGTTGGTATGTATTTTGACTGCCTCGGTGGCGTGGTGGTATTTCGGTACGACTACGGTTCTGAGGTCTCGGGTTCGATCCCCGGGTCGGGCAAAGTGATATTGGATTTTTCCATATCAGCCCGGAGTCTGGAATTTGTGCCCGATATGGCGATAGGCTCGCCCCCTATCACATCTGGGACGGAATTAAGCTCGGCGAAATGTGGGTGTTCTAGTTCGCTAGTGCGCCTCTGCCTACCCCTTCGGGGATACAGGCGTGAGCTTATGTTATTTTATGTTATGTATTTTCAAAACTATCTTCTTCATTTATCTCTTTTCCACTCACACGGCAATCGTATTTTTGTCGCAGTCAACACATTTGGTGCGGTTGGCACTACTGCAGAAAGTACCGTCACAGAATAGTAGTACCATCATCGCTGAATTTGCAGAACAGTTTTACTGTTCCGTGTTTTTGTGATAATTTTGTGTTAAAAATTAAATAAATCAAGGATAATGGTGATTGTTACAGTGCAGGATTAATACCGGGTGAAGTGAAAGCGTTTGACCAGGTAGGCGGACCATAGCATTAGGCCGGGATAACGCCGGACAGAAATAAAGTGTTAAATGAAAGTCGGTTTCCAAAACTTTTTATCAGTTTACATTAAGTAATATTAAAGTCTTATTAAAGTAAGTGTTGTGTTATGACTCATGTGTGAGTTTATTAATCTAAGTTCATGTGTGAAGTGATTTATGTGTGATGGACGCGATAGCCTGCAAGCTGCAGCCTATTGCCGTTGTCTCATTGAAGATTAAGGTAAGTAGGCATGCATTTTCTCGTTAATCTGCTACAAACGTTTTTCTTTTATAATTAGTTAAGTACTCTCAAGGAGTATTTTTGGAAAAATAACTATTTTATAACTCGTTAAACTTTTTTCCAAAAATACCCCCATTACCACTGAAACTCATTTCCATACCAAATGGGAAAGAGGACGAGCCTATTGTCATATCGGGCACAGATTCCCGACTCTGGGCTGGTTCTTAGTAGAAAATCACAGCCCGACTCGGGGATCGAACCCGAGACCTCAGGACGATATTCGTACTGCGCACGCAATACCAGCACGGCATGCCACCGTGGAATTCATGCAAAATTGCTCCATGTAAATGGGGTTTTACTTATTATTTGTAAATGTTGATTAGGCACCTGATAATTCGTTTAGGCGTTAAGAAGTTTTCCAAAGCGTCTTTTAAATACCCGAAGCTATATCCTTGTAGTACATGGGCTAGGCTGCTTACATCCAAGTCTTTTGGTATTACGGAATTACTGAAATATTTTTTTTACGAAATAAATCCATCCGCCATTTATATTATATTAGATTTTGCCTGCGGCTACGCCCGCGTGAGAGTCTTGAGAAACATTAATTCCCCATTACATCTCTTTAGGAGATGAATTTATGCATGTATTATATATATAAACCTTTCTTAAATCACTGTATTTAATAAAAAATAAACCATTAAATAAACTGGTAAACTTATTGTTTGTCAGTGGTCGCTAGTTTTTGGACTGCACTACGCTTACCATCAGGTGCAATGTAGGCACTTTGCCGTGCCCGGATAAAAAAAATCTAATAAAAAGAAACCGCATCAAAATCCGTTGCGTAGTTTCAAAGATCTAAGCATACAGACAGACAGACAGACAGCGCGAAGCTACTTTATTTTATACTATGTAGTGATTGATTTACTACTTATTGCTTTACCTACTTGAGTTTTGATTTTTTTTACGGTTACCTACTTTAAGAGGTTGGTAGAGTTTAAAAATGTATTTCACCAAGACGCGCGTTTTCGGCGGCTCGAGTAGGAAAATTTCTGACAATCGTAAATGTATTCAAGCTCGATGTGTGTCTATGAAATATTAACCAAATATCATCAGTGTGAAGCGAGCTCGGATACATTTACGATAGTCAGAAATTTTCCTGCTCGGGCCGCGGAATATAAATCTCCATAATCTGTGGCTTTAAATAGCTGTGTATTAAAATCTAGAGTACTAATAGCTATGTAGTCAAGAATGGAAAAATATGCAGGTAAAAGAATGAACAAGTGAACTTTGAGTCTGTGAGGCATTGCGGCTTGGAGTCCGCGCAACGTCGTGAAAATGCATATACTTTTCTACAGAGTTCCAAAAAGGAGGAGGTCCTCAATTCGTCTGTTTTTTATGTATGTTACGCGATATCTCCGCCAAATATTGACCGATTTTCAATTTTTTTTTGGGTTCGGTAGAGCTTGTTTCAAGGGTGGTCCCTTTTAAATTTGGTCACAATCTGATCAAGTGAGAAGTCGGTCAGTTAAGTTTTTTAAAAGGTCTTTTAGAAAGTAATCCAGTACCTGAATACCCAATGTTGAAGTAACTCCATCACTACAGAATACGACGTGTTCGGTAGAAGAATTACTGAAGGGAATTGCTTTAACATTTTCTTTGCTTTGGTCGTCCAAGGATCTATACAGCTGCCTGTGATAAAATGTGTATGAAATAATAAACTTTTTCATTTTTCAACCTTAGATTATTATATTCTGTAATACTTAAGTTCTCAAAATAGTCAAGAATAATAATCGGCTCGACGGTTTGATGCCACTGTCTCACAGAAAACCGACGTAAAGTGGCAGCTTTCTGTCGCGTTTCGTTCGGTGAGTGAGATATCCGGTGGGCCATTTCCCTCTCTTCTTTTCCCAATCCCTTTTTCCCTCCCCTTCCATTTCCTCCGTTTAGGTTGGCAACGCATCCATGATTCGTTTTGTGTCTCGGGTGTCTATGGGCGGTGGAGATAATTTACCATCAGGTGACCAATCTGCTCGTTCGCCAATCTCTGCTATAAAAAAAATGTCAATAAAAAACTCATTTGCAGTCAAGGTGAACTTAGAATATATTACATAAATATGATGAAACAAAGGTAAAAGCGACTATGTTCACAAGCAGCTGCAAACTACTACAATAGCTTGGAATCTATCGGATCTACGAACAAAACATATTGAACTGTGAATAGCCAAACAATACGTCAAGAAAACTTGTTAAGACATTTAAAAAAAGTGTTAATTGTTTTACTATGAATTACGTGCCTATAAAGTACGTATAACGACTGCCTTGGTGCCGGAGTTGTATTTCGGTACGACTACCGTCCTGAGGTTTCGGATTTGATCCCCGGGTCGGGCAAAGTGATATTGGATTTTTCCATATAAGCCCGGAGTCTGGAATTTGTGCCCGATATGGCGATAGGCTCACCCCTATCACATCTGGGACGGAACTAAGCTCGGCGAAATGTGGGTGTACTAGTTGGCTAGTGCGCCTCTGCCTACCCCTTCGGGGATACAGGCGTGAGTAAATTACAGACATACTTTCGGCATTACAACGTTACCTATGATAGTTACTTTATCCGATTTGTGAATCTTCTTAAACAATTTCTTGGTAAAGTATCTTCTCAGGAGTTCTAAATTCATGTCTTGCTCTTCTTTTGGCACCTGTGTGATGAGAAATACTGGTATAATGAAAAAAGTAAAAATTCGCTTATTTGATTTGAAAAAAAAGCACGACGAAAGACGAGTGTTGGAGATTCGAGACTAACCCCAAAAAAAAGAGCAAACACCTCTGACTTTTCTATGTTGTGTTTTTTTATCGTGATTTATGGCTTGCTATAACGGTGAAGGAAAACATCGTGAGGAAACCTGCATACCCGAGAATTTCTTTACAAGAATATCGAAGGTATATGAAGTCTACCAAACCGCATTAGGCCAGCGTGGTAGACTAAGGTCTAACACCTCATTAGTAGAGGAGGCCCGTGCCCAGCAGTGGGACAGTAATATTACAGGGCTGATATTATACGTATTAATGGTATTATTATTATTATTTGATTTAGTATTCGTAAGCATTGTTTTATTACTTTTTAATGGATTCAGAAAGAGAATCATCATTTCATTTGGTCCCTCCCCAAAAAAGGGTTTGTATCTCATAAGCTGAACATAATGTTTGTAAATCTATGGATATCTGGTTTCCAAAATTTACTGTGGTTTAATCTGTTGATATTTTTTGGTTCTGAATTCTCTGACACCCATAATCCAGACAGGTCGCACCTTAGAGTAAAACAATCTCTGGACATGCTTGATGTAAATGACAGAAGGCTGAACTGCTTTAGCACAAGTCGCTATTGAATTTACCAGCTGTTGCAGGTACACTGGTGTTAGAAAATAGCTTGGTACATTTTTTGGGTCAATCACAAATAGCGCTGCATCTGTAATGGAAGTGATTTCCGGAAAATTTAGCTTTAATACTATTTACCGACTATAAACTTACGGCTATTGACTTCGCCAGGGATATATCCAGATGCAGGACCATCATAACCTCAGGTGTAGTCACGATCCTTACCATTCAGGGAACTACTGGATGGATGGACGAACTTTTAGAAAAGAAACTAGTGACGACAAAGAACTTTTTTAATATGTAAGATTCCACGCAAACGATGGCCTTGTCAAACAGAAAACTAAAAATTGCTAAGTAATCTAACTAAATGCTTTACATCGTAAGATATTCGTATTTCGATACTAAAAATTTACATTCTACGTTAATTAATAAATACCATAGACAGAAGCCATAACGTGCGTAAGTCTGGTCTTCCCACTGCCCTTAGGGCCAACCAGCAATACTTTATGGAAACCGTGCGCCAATTCCCGACATCTGTCCCACCAGATACGTCTTATGTCACCGTGGTGGGGGAATGCTTGCCTAAAGAAATATTTAGTATAAATAAGTTATATAACAGTAGATGTCTACTGTGTCGTGGGTTGGAACCTCGAGGCTAGATTTGCATAATTTAAGTTAAACATAAAATGATTTAACTTGATAATGATGGCATGATTTTGGTAACCGCCAATAAACTAATTATTTTGTCGATGATCGGTGGTTTTTTTGGACTACGCTTATAGTCAGATGTGGTGCTGTCCTCGAATAAGTGAATATAACCTAAGAACGCTGCACCTAGCACAATCTGGTAAATCTGGATAGCTGAGAATTTCTTCGCAAGAATTTCGAAGTATTGTAGACAAAGGCCTAAACTCTCTCATTAGAAGAAGAGGTCCGTGTGTAGCAGTGGGACACTAAAATCTCACTTAATTTCTAATTTAGAAATGGTTTGTCGTGTGTGGTAGCATTGAACTTACTGGTATTGGCATCTTAGTTCTTCGCCAGCAAAGTTAGGATCTCCCATAAAATCGTCGAATTTGAGTCGAGGATACTCAATTATGAATCCATGGACAGCTAGGTTCTGTAATCGTAAATTTGAAATACAATTCATGACTGGATGGCGAATCGTTATTTTTGAATCAAAAACGCACTCTTTTACCCACTATAAATAATACAGACTTTTCGATAAAAAAAATGCATTTCACTAGTTAGATGAGCATATTATTGTAAGTAAGCACCTCTATTTTTTCAGCAACTAGCTCGCTAGCAGTAGCTTTAACTTTTCGTTTCCTCTTTCTACTTTTCGCTGGTTTCTTTATATCCTCTGGCATTTTCTCACCATTGTTTTCATAATCCTTTTTTAAAGCAACTCTTAACGTTTTGAATTCATTTCTGCAATATTTATGTACGAAACATCTTTTCTTTCCACCTAGGTGCACTTATCTCAACAAAATGTGATTGTCTATGCAATACACCTTTTCGGCAGCATCGTGAGACACAAAGTTGTAAGTATAGGGTTTGTATGTAGGTAAAGAGTTGTTATAATTAGTAGTTTAAATTATTGTATCTTCCTGAATGTTTTTCCGTTCATTTTTTAAATCATTGTGTGTCTCATGTGCCATGCCGAATAAAATAAATCTTTCTTTCTTTCTTTGCAAAACTTTTTCAAGCAAGTTCCAAAAAGGATTCGGCTTAGGTTTTTACGACCGGCTGCTTGCCTAACGTACCCCCTAACCCATATCACACCTTAGGATTGAAAAGCTATGCTATAGTAAAAAATATTTATAATAAAATATTTGCCTTATATTTTCTTCAACGGATTCCAAAACTTCTAATTTAGCTTCCATGCAAACGTTATTGATATCCATTTCTTTCATTGATTTTGCTTTTACTTCAATAACATCAGTTTCATCTAAATCGTCCCAATCTTTTTTGTAATGTTCTATTGCCTGAAATGTTTTTCGGATACTCAGTAAAGGTTTTTTTTTACGGCAGATTATTATTGTTATGAATTCATAACTTGTGTAACTGCAGTTACCTGTATCACGTGTCCCATCTTTTTTGATGGCGGATAATCAAACCCTGGATGTAAATTTGGATTCTTTTTGAGCTTTTTTAAAAAAATTGCTTCCATTTTCTTCTTCATTAACTCTTCCTTCTTTTGCACCATCTTTTCTCTTTTAGCCTCCAATTTTTCATATTTTTTCTATAAAATAATTAATGCTAATTCAACACAATATACATCGTCAATATAATTCAATTATATCGAACCAATTGAATTATAACGCGAATGAAATATGTCTGGACTTAGGTTGCACTAAACTGCACTTAATCCGAAGGATGGTTTCATAATATTGATTTATTTAAACCTGTATAGCTGTTTTATTCTTATTTGCGTTTTTCTGAGCTAAATATTCTTTGTTCTTTTCGATCCACTCCATTGGCGTTGGAACTCCGTCTTCGAGTATCAATACTAGTCCTCCTTCATTAGATTTTGGTATATCGTGTATATATTGAACTTCATTAAACCTATTAATTACAATGCCAACTCTTAGGGCCCCTTGCACCACTATTACTAACCTACAGTTAGTCCTAACTTCAAGTTAGATTGAAAAAGAAATATATAAAGGACATGTAATTAATGAAATGTCATCATATATTATCGTAATTACATGTAATGAATTTAAATTAAATGAAGGACATTCATATATTTCTTTTTCAATTTAACTTTAGGTTAGGACTAACTGTAGCTTAGTAATGGTGGTGCAAGTCGCCCTTAGAGATTTAAAACATTAAAAAGATTGAGTTGAATATTTCTTTTTGTTTATTTTTGGACTGTGTATAATTAATTGTCAATAAATTATATCATAAACCCTTTTGATCAATAGTATATGCAATCAATACTAGAAAATAAATATTCTGATTATGTTATTGTAATTAATAAAATAAAAAGTTACTAAATATTAACAACCATTGTTGGAACCAATCACGAGTATACTCCTGATAATCTTCTTTCAAAGCGTCTCTTTTACGTTTCAAAAACTTTTGTTTTATATCATCACAGGAGACTTTCCATTCCTTCATGTATTTGTTGTAAATACTCCGACGGGGAATCTAAAAAAAATTATTTATCAGACAAATTATTCGGGTAACAGTAACTATTATAATATGTATAAGCAAGTTATAAGCTCACTTCGTCAACAGCTTTTACAGTAACATCGCGATTCTTATACCTCCTCATTCCCAGTATTTCTTCTCTCTTACAGTCTTCAATTTTCCGTCTTTTCAATTCGAAATAAGCTCTAAGACATAATAATTATTAAAATTCAGAGGACGTAGGACGAATAATTTTAGAATGCTTTTTCGTATCGAGTTTGGTACCTGTTCTTCACATTTGTTTCTTTAATACAAGTACTGAAGACGTAGACAGCTCGATTCGAATACATAATTGTATATTCGAATATTCGAATATTCGAATACTTAATTATTCGTCCTATGACATCTGTACTACTTAATGTAGTTTCATCCCATTACTTCGCGGGGCTTATTAAAGTGTAAAAAATATTTAGACGAATTGTTAACCTCCTCATTTTTTTGAAGTCGGGTAAAAAAACTGTTCAGTCTTATAAAATATTTTTATAAAGTCAGTCCAATGTGAACTTCCCGTAATTTGGGGTAATTAAGTTTTTGTTTTCTTGGCATCCCTAAATTTTATGTAATGCCACCAAATTAAAGATGCAGGTTTACAAAGCAACATGGTTGCATTATAATAACCAATCAAACTTGGAAAGGTTATAGGATAAAAATAATTTTCTTTTCGATGTGAATTTCTTATATTACTTTGAGAATTGCGCGAAAGTTTACATTTATTTCAACTCTAATTATCATTACCGAGATTATCACAAGTAAATTTGCGGGATATACGCTAATAATCGGTACTTACCTATGAAAGGTTATGTTTTCTAATTTTCGTTCAATACGGCTTTTATAGCCTAAAATGCAACATTGTACCATCTTGGAGAAACACAATTATTTGATACTTATTGGAATAATGTCAATTGTCACAATATATAACACGAAATACACCACACAAACGTAAGTCAACATTTCACAGGAATATGTTTGACACCAACTCGGGGTACATTCGGAGTTGGTGTCAGACAATAAAAACGCATACGCAGGACGAGATAAAAAATTCTTCGTCTATCTCTATCACTCACACTGTAAACTGCATTTATCTATCTCACTTATTCAAGATTTAAGTACCTGGACGCCCAATCTATTATATACTTTATCTAAGGTTTGAACATGACTCCGTCAAATGACTTGATTTGATTGGTTCATAATCGCGATCTATCTGCACTCTAAACTGAGATCGTTTATTGAAATCGGCAGTAAGTAAAAAACGGATATCCTTTTTATTTATTTATTTGCCCACCAACAATTGTTTACACTAATACATTAAAAATTATGAGTACATATTACAATTATGTAGCTCAAATGTAACAATTAGTTAAAGGAAGGCACAGCATGGACTAATTGGAGTGTTTAACTTAATGGGCATTGTCCATTTTTTTTAATTACGTGTAAATGAAAAACCATTTGGAGAATTTCTTTAGCTTGTTGCAGAAAATTGATTTTTAATGAAAAAGTATCGTGATTTACCAAGATTTTTAACAAAATATATTTGCCCTTTGTTTGATCTCTAATGACGTCATTAATTGGATTCGTTTGTATTATTTCATTGCCTGATTTCTTTTTAGAATCTGACGACTGTTTATATGTCAGTTGTCATTTGTCAAGTACACATTATAGACGTGCGCTTAATAGTTCGCGACAAGGAGCGGTCACTTTAGTTCGTGGCTCCTCACCGAACTAGTTCATTATTTTAGTTCTCGACTCGAACCAAAGAAAGGCTCACGCACGCATTTTTTTCTTTAATAATATGCTGTTATTTTTTTACTTGTACATACTTGGGGAGTAGTGACGTCGTCGAAGACGACCGACGTCCTTAGACGACGACGACGACGACGACGGTGGCCTACTTACACGGTAGGCCATCAACACCTTTAGGTTTAAGCCAATCTCATCTGCAAGTGGTACACTCTTCTGAGTAACGGACTAAGCGCTGGCGAAACCTGGGTTCCTGCCTTGCAGGTTGTGGAGGACAGACAGCACCATGTACCCAGTGTACGTCATTAGATTGTTTGCGCGAGGCATGCAGGGCGGAAAAAAGCCTCTGCATATCGCTTTTCTGGATCTGCAGACTCTTTTAACTGTTATGTTCGTTTCCGCCGCCGAATAGTATCCAGACGAGCTTTACGTGAAAACAGACAAGTTTAAGTACCTAGCAACATCAACTTCGACGTCAGGGTTTGAAGTGGCGCAGCATGGGCTACTTGCTTTAATTTTTATACCCCCCCTCGCAGTAAACCCGTAGTATATGCCAAGACCCCATCCCACTCTAGTTTTTCGTAGTAATTTATAAATATGTTTTATTTTTTTTATCCATGAGATTAGAAAAAATATGTGTTGCTAAAGAGATTAGAAAAAATATCTGTGAGTCAAAAAGTGCTGCAGGCTATATATTTGAATATAGCTCTAAAAAGCACGAGATTTCCTTAGAAGACATTGACTACGTGACGAAAACCTAAGACTTTAGACTAGACTTTAGACTACCTAAGACTTTAAGGTCTCATAGACCATCATTTAGTCAGTCCTTCTGTATGGGTGCGATAAGTAGTCTGTTATATTAAGGAAATCCAGATGGCCCCAAAAGCGCTGGCTGAACGTGTTGGAAAATGATATGAGAACCAATGGTCTTACTGTGGAGGATGCTTAAGACGAGGCTAAGTGGAAGCGTTTAAATAGGAAGGTGGATTAGGCATTAGGGCGGGATAACGCCAGGCAGAAAGAAAGACATCGGATAGCGCCGCGCTCTCGCTCACGTTCGCTATTACATATAATCATACAATTTAGAATCTAACATATCAATCGAACTAAAGAGCGAGAAATCTGGAAACTAGTTCGTTCATTTTGTCAGTGGGAGCGGTCTACCGAACTAGTTCGTTCGAGAACTACACAAAACTAGTACCTACACAACATAACCTCTTCCTTTACGAGTAAATAATAAATACTTTTCTAGTAAATCATCGTATTATAGAACCACGCAAGAACAAAAGATACATATAACAAGTTATATTATAAGAAGTGTTTCAATCGAACATGAAAAAATAACTTTCAGCTTGAAGACACGACATGGCATACAAATATAACTTCAGTGGAATAAAGCGTGTAAAAAAGTAATCTGCGGTATATCTTACAACCAAATCCTATTGGACTAACGGACAGAGGTTTTAAGGAAACTGATAATCTACTTATTCACATAATTTTGGACTTTCAAGGCCATCAAGTGTGCATTCAAGAATCAAGCAAATTTTCAAAGCCTCACAGAAGCACTTAAAAGTGATACGATAGTTTAAGAGTTATTTTGTTTTGAACATGTAATTAAACATGTACTTGGGCATTTTGTATTATTGAAACCTTGTGCTGTGATTATAAATATGTGCTACATTTAGATAAAATTGCCATCATAGTTTGTGGGATGATTACTGGTTTCTCTGTTCTGTGGATGATTATTATATGAGCTCAAATAATAAAAAGGCCCACAAAAAGGTTCGGAAGGTTTGTAGGAGGCATACTGCAGGATCACCAGTAAAATCAATGCTCCGGCCCTACCCCGGGGGTCCTAACCAACTGGCTTGGCAGGGCGTGTTTGGGCAGCCGTGGGTGGATCTGAAAGATGTAAACCTGAAGAACCTCTAAGTGCTCAAAGGCTAATCTGAGAGCTAAAGAAAATCTCAAATGGTGAAGCACCTCTTGGGAGCTGCTGTGTACCTTGGTCATCTTCGAAGCCAAAGTGGAATACCAACCAGACTGGGATTAAGGGTGACAACATTCTAATAGGTGAGCTGATCACCTGTCTGTGTGAATGCAGATGTCCTCATCATAAATAATAAAGCTTAAAATTTTCAAATTTTTTTTTATTGAAATACATATATTAAAACACAAACAATGAATATGAGAAAATATAACAATACATGATTTATTTGGTAGCACCAGTCATTTTAAATACAATAATAAAAAGCAATATTGGATCCATAAAATCTCTTAAATTGTGACTTATGTAATATATATAATGCCACCTCCAACGGATTAATGTATACCTGTATTTTTTCTCATAGTTATTGCTTGTTTGTTTGTTACAATGCTATGTAGTTGTACTACTATATAGCCTATTAGGTAAGTATTAGTAAATATATAAACTTTTTGTCACTACAACAACACTTGTCACTGCATCAATACACCATTATTATTGTGAAGCATGAAACAGCCCAGTCATCACAATCTGAGCTGATGACATTATTCTGTTCATCAATTTGACATTAGATACATGTATGCAACTTAGGTTTGCAACAACTGTTCTATTCTGGCATTTCTGGCAACAATATGTGATCTGAAACAAGCACAAATAAATAAATGTGGAATACACACACTACTTACTTTAAATAAACCATCTAAATGGGTAAATTGACTGCCTCGGTGGCGTGGTTGTATTTCGGTACGACTACGGTTCTGAGGTCTCGGGTTCGATTCCCGGGTCGGGCAAAGTGATATTGGATTTTTCCATATTAGCCCGGAGTATGGAATTTGTGCCCGATATGGCGATAGGCTCGCCCCCTATCACATCTGGGACGGAACTAAGCTCGGCGAAATGTGGGTGTTCTAGTTCGCTAGTGCGCCTCTGCCTACCCCTTCGGGGATACAGGCGTGAGCTTATGTTATGTGTGTGTTATGTTATGGGTAAATTATGAAGTTAACCTACATAAATCTTATTTTAGAGGCTATTAATAGCGATGTATTCCAATAACATTACGGTGACTGCATTGGGAAAGATCCTTGAGTCAGTTTTATAATTAATGTAGTCATATTGATGCAACTTAGGTTTTCAACGACTGTTCTATTCTGGCAACAATATGTGACCTGAAACAAGCATAAATAAATAAATGTTGAATACACACACTACTTACATGAAATAAACCATGTAAATAGGTAAATTATGAAGTTAACTTACATAAATCTTATTGTGGAGGCTATTAATAGCGATGTATTCCAATATGAAATATTATTACGGTAAGTGCTTTGGGAAAGATCCTTGAATCAGTTTTATAATGAATGTAGTCTTATTGATAGATATTATTATGATATCTATTATATTTGTATCGTAAACACGACTGTAATTAAATAACAATATCTTATTGGTCTGAAAAACTGTCGAACACTAGATTTTTCAATATTATATTATAGAATTTAATATTGTTGTTTACAATCGATCGACACATGTACACAATGGCCGATAGAGGTGGACGATCCTGGACTGAAATATAATTTCGAATCAAATCATTCGATTTTAAAACTGCAGTGAGATATATCGATTATAACCTTTATTTAATTAATAACTTTTTTAGTCACATACATACTTAAGCTGACATCTTTATCCGTACGTAGGATAATGCACATTGCCTTATCATGTATCATATAAGCCACGTTCTGCACACACATTTTACGATTTGACCAACAGAATTTAAGACCTTCATAATGATGTAAGATTAATAGTACAAATAAGTAAAATTAAAAATACTAGCCCATTTTGAAAGTAAATTATTTACTAATTTCATAATCGATTAAGATATTTAGATACATCTCGAATAGTACATCATTTATGATCGCGCATCTCTACTTAACAGCAGTGTGAAGTGTCATTTTATCCGTCAGCTGACATCACAGATAGCAGAAAATATAGGCAATGAAATAACACTTTTCGCGCCATTAATGACGTCATCACGTAGAATCGTCAAGATATTTTCAAAAAAATATTACAAAATAATTACAGCCCTAAAAACAAAAATATTCAAATTAGTATCTTAATTTGGTCTATATTTTTAGAAAAAAATATAAAAACCAGGGGTTAAAAAATATGGACAATGCCCATTGGTATACTTCGCTGATATATATGTATATATTTATTATTGTGTTTTTTTTCATCATGATACGGCATCCGTTATTGGCACTGATGCCGATATCGATATTTTAAAAACGCTCATCTCTACCTTTGAGTACCTTAGAGAAAGAATGAATAGAGTTTTTTGGCGGGAATTCTGATGGTGCGGGTGGTCGCTTGTTTTAATGATTTCATATTCTAGTCTAAAGTTATGCTTGTGGTTTAAATGTGATGTGAATCTAAGCAATAAACATCAACGAAGATGGACAGTATGTGGAAGCTTTGAAATAAGTGATTTTGGACGCTTTTTGTCGGGTGGATGTGTCGACCATGTTCGACTCCTCCGCTGCGAGAAAATCGTCTAAAAAGCATCAAACTGGAAGGAATTGACGCCAAAACTCCAGCAGGGCCTTGAATTCGAACACATCTGATTTCATTGCACTTGTGAAAAATTAGATATAAGGAAATGTGGACAAAAAACACTTAAGACGAGGCTGTATGGGCTAGATCCCTTTGCCTTCTCGAAAGGGAAAATTAAAAAAAAAAAAGAATGAATAGAGTAGCCATGCGCGTATACCCGTAAGGGACAGACATAAGACACGGGGATACCTTGTGAGAAAAATTTACCCTTCAATATGTGGATAATTGTAAAACAAAAATGTATATTTTTTTTTATATTGCCTCGGTGGCGTGCTTCTATTTCGGTACAACTACCATCCTGAGGTCTCGGGTTCGATCTCCGGGTCAGGCAAAGTGATATTGGATTTTTCAATATAAGCCCAGAGTCTGGAATTTGTGCCCGATTTGGCGATAGGCTTGCCCCCTATCACATCTGGGACGGAACTAAGCTCCGCGACTTGTGAGTGTACTAGTTTGCTAGTGCACCTCTGCCTACCCCTCCGGGGATACAGGCGTGAGCTTATGTTATGTTATAATAAAGATAAAGATAAAAATTTAGAAGCGTCTCTACAGAAATAACTTATTTTCTTTCTACCTGCCCTTATCCCACCTTAATGTGGGGTCGGCGCAACACACTTTTTCAAAGCATGTTACACAGAGGATTTAGCTTAATTTTTACGACCATTCGCCTGCCTGACATCAACCCCTACGAGGGATCCAGTCCCGGGCAAATTAAATTAGAAAATTTGCTTTGCCCGACCTGGGAATCGAACCCAGGACCTCCCCCGGTCCACAGACCATACAAGCTGCCACTAGACCAAGGAGGGGACTCTAAAGAAATAACTAAAGGGTTTATTTTTGGTTAATGTATTAATTTTTTTTAAAACTAGATACTAAGGCCTATCCTCTCTCATTGATAGAGGAGGCCCGTGTCCAGCAGTGAGACAGTAATATTATAGAGCTATATTATTATTTCATTTTCTTAAAGTGTGTTGCACCGACCCTACATTGTGTGATAAGGGCAGATTGAAAAAAAGAAAAAGATGGAGTGGAATAAAGAAACTATAGTATATTTTATTACGTACAAATATAGTATGAAAAAAATGTTTTATATCTACAGAATAGAGGTGTGAATTTGAGATTGCAATGGGTTCCATCGCACATTGGGATTCGGGGAAATGAGGTTGCTGACAAATTAGCAAAAGAAGCTATATTTAATGGTTCAGAAACGTACATATGGCCGGAAAGTACAGAAATTTGGAATAAATATAGATACAAAATTTTTGAGAGATGGAAATTACATAACGATAATATATTTAGCCAAAAAGGAATTTGGTACCGAATACTGCAACCATCACCTCCTCGAATACCTTGGTGTACGAACAGTAGTGTGAAGAGACAACTTGTGGTTGTTGCGCATAGGCTCAGATCAGGACACATGCCTCAAGTAACAAGTTCAGATATCTGATGAGACAGAGCAACTCGCCCAATTGTTTATCCTGTGGAGTCCCGGAAGATGTGTACCATTTGTTGGTTGATTGTGATCGGACTAAGCCTATGAGAACATATATAAGGGATGAGTTTCATATAAATACCATGGATATAGGGGTATTTCAAAGTATACTGGCAGAACCGATGAGCAATGTGGCTGAATATTTGTACTATTAAATTTATAATATTACATCTCTATAATGTATGTTAGTGATATAAATTGTAAGTTAGTATTTCTTATGTACGATGGGATTGGCATAATCGCAAAGCGACTTAAATCCCTAAATAAATGTAGAATAAAAAAAAAAAAATAGTATGAACTAAGTTAACAATAATCTTTCTTTCTTAACAATAATAAACAATGAATAAATATATAACTTCAATAGTCACCAAGTTTAAAAACTAAAAAAGACTTATACTTTAACATATCTTTGTAATCATTAAAATGTTTCCTATAGATTGGATGAAAACCTCAGAACGTATCGACAAGACGGCCATAGTTGCTGGCAAAAACTAAAAAGATTAATTTGCGATGTTTCACATCTGCTAAGTGTCCCGCGAAGGCTGAGTTTTTAAGTTCTGAAGCCAATTGGCACAAATGGAACCCTTATATTTTCGTCATGTCTATCTTTTTGCCTGACCGCTGATTAGCTTAACGACTATTTTAGACTAGAAAGATGTAATTTGGCATGGAAATACACATCAATCAGACCAATAAAAGTGTAAAATGAAATATTGCAAGAAAATACCAATTTTTGGTACTTCCCCTACACGCAAATTAAGGAATGATATTTTTTTCTCGATTGTCCATAGTGTGAGATATCGTTGAATAGGTCGTTCAAAAACTTTGAAAGTTTGCTAAAACCAATTTTCGTTTGTGAAATATTAAGCTTTAAAGCACGCATTTTTGTCAGACTCAAGTGACCGCACCCCCTACCAGCTAAACCGTTGGTTCTGGAATGTAACGAGTAATAGTCGCCAAAGTAAAAAGCTAAATTTCGTCATAGTTATTTAACGTTTAGGTACAGTTATGTTATATTTGTATATATAATTTATGTCTAATTATTATATTTCAGATAACATTTAGTATATGTGCATGCACTTGGCCGGTTTTATTCTTTGTTAAAACAAACTACCACCAATTTACCAAAGCAGAACACCACTGACCCTTAAATTGGATCAGTTTTGTATATATATTCCTGATATAGTCTTTCTTACTCACTATAGATTTTGTGGAATAATGAATTCTAACATTTAAATACTTTATGCAAATTGATTTTATCAATAAATCGGCCCAGGCTTCTTCGAGTAACCGGGGAACATACATAAAAAATATTTAGACGAATTGTTAACCTCCTCATTTTTTTGAAGTCGGGTAAAAAAACTGTTCAGTCTTATAAAATATTTTTATAAAGTCAGTCCAATGTGAACTTCCCGTAATTTGGGGTAATTAAGTTTTTGTTTTCTTGGCATCCCTAAATTTTATGTAATGCCACCAAATTAAAGATGCAGGTTTACAAAGCAACATGGTTGCATTATAATAACCAATCAAACTTGGAAAGGTTATAGGATAAAAATAATTTTCTTTTCGATGTGAATTTCTTATATTACTTTGAGAATTGCGCGAAAGTTTACATTTATTTCAACTCTAATTATCATTACCGAGATTATCACAAGTAAATTTGCGGGATATACGCTAATAATCGGTACTTACCTATGAAAGGTTATGTTTTCTAATTTTCGTTCAATACGGCTTTTACAGCCTAAAATGCAACATTGTACCATCTTGGAGAAACACAATTATTTGATACTTATTGGAATAATGTCAATTGTAATATATAACACGAAATACACCACACAAACGCAAGTCAACATTTCACAGGAATATGTTTGACACCAACTCGGGGTACATTCGGAGTTGGTGTCAGACAATAAAAACGCATACGCAGAACGAGATAAAAATTCTTCGTCTGTCTCTATCACTCACACTGTAAACTGCATTTATCTATCTCACTTATTCAAGATTTCAGTACCTGGACGCCCAATCTATTATATACTTTATCTAAGTCGAGTACAGAATTTGACAGCAATGACAGGCGACAGCGACCAGCGACTTTTGATCTTTGATTAAAGAAAGAGAGGTGATCGGTTCCATCTCCATGACCTTGGCACCAGACTGGGAGCTAAAGATGGCAGAAAGTTTAGTGGGTTAAAGTAATATAGTCGATGTTTTGTCGATAAACATTTTTGTATTGTTTAATGTTTTTAAAAAGTAGTACATTAATGTTCAAATGTGAAAATTTTTGTACGTTTATTATTTATTACTTGTTTTTATTTGATTTTTTTTAAGATTATCAAATATTACGTTTATTATTTAGTTAAAATATTAGACTATTATTGGCACAATTAGTTTTAATGATATAATCATCATCAGAATGTGCACTTTAAACATTAACTCAATGACAACATCAATCATAAGAACAATTCAAAAAATCGTTAGCTAAACGGACTAGAGCTTTTTTAATCATACGAATTAGAAAATTATAGTCTCTGCCTCCTCTTATGGTATACAGGTGTGACAATATGTATGTAATGCAAAAGAATATACCGTGAAATAACTAAATAAAACATTTTATCGATATCGATACCATACGCAATGAATCACGCCCCTTGTCACTAGACCACCATTTCAGCTGCCGTATTATTATTACTTCGTTCCCGGGGCGTGATTTATTGACAGATGCGGGCAACACAAACCGGGCAGGAACAAACACTTATATATTGATCCTTTTTTACCTGAGTTGACATCTATTTGTAAAAAAGAGATAGTCTTATCTTTTTCTGATTCTATCAAATTTTATACTCGATAGGTTGTAAAAGACAATAGGGGCCCCCCTGTGCTTTTGATTTGATTAATTTTTAATTTTGTGTTGATCTTTGAGCATTGTTCAGGAATCAGGATTATTTTTAATAATTTTATTGGATTTAGGACGTAATATTTATTTATAAACATGGTAAATAGTAATAAATTATGATGTTAACCAATATTGTGAAATCTCATTACTCAATCCATTATTTATATTCTAATTGTAATAGGAAGGCAAAACAGAGTTACAAAGAAATGCAATCACCGAAGCCCGTCGAAAGGAGTTGGAGAGTTTCCAGCGGGCCTTGGACATCGAATGGCTGAACAGCAGGATGGATGATGGCAGGATGGGGCGCTGCCTTGCACAAATACAGAGAGAGGGCGAGATGGAGAAAGATTTCCAAGAGGTACCTACTTGCTTTCTGCCTGGCGTTACCCCGGCCTTATACTAGGGTCCACCTGCTTATTTGAAGGCTTCCACTTCGCCTTGTCTCGAGCATCCTCCATAGAGACTGTTTGCTATCAGATCTTCCTCTTTGTGCGTTGTGCATAATATTTATTTTGAAGCAGCTTGCTGAATATATTTATTTTGATTTTTGAACCTATTGTAATTGCCTAATCTAGATGTACTATATATAAATACCGTTCAACACCTTTTGTTTCTCCTATGTTTATCAATCGATTTTTGATATTTTTTTGTTTATTAACAAGCTTAATAGTGGTAAAGATAAAAAAAAAAGATTTTTTTTTTTAAATTATGATCGAATTTCGACCACTATGCCAAGATTGGTTATTACAATGTAGCTTATTATTTATATACAACTTAATTTACATCATCCAGTCAGCATTTCATTAATTATCCATAAATCCTTTGATCTTCCTCTACTTTACTTCCCAAGTACTTAGCACCTTTTTACACATAAAATTATAGTTTTATTTCCAAAAAAACACCAGAGGACAGACCATGCAGCGATAGTCAATGCACGAGCAGAGAAAGAAACAAAGCTTGGCCTAGAAGTGGCGAAAGTGAGAAGGGAAGAAATGTGCCTACTTCTCCGGAGACATTACTTGAGAGAGCGAGATCCAAGTATCAGAGAACTGATGAAGAAACTTGGTGCTGGCTACGTGTGTAGGGACTTGAAGCAGCAGATCCTGCATAATGAGTACAAAAGGCTTCAGGAAAAAGTTTGTATGGCAATCTGTTTGTTGTATTTTGAATGGTTTGTGACATGGTCCTGTTAATATCAAGTAAGAATGTGCCTTCTTTGTTTATTTATGTTAACAGTCCTCCCATCCTATCACTAAAATGCCAATTAAAAAACCTAATTTTGAAATGTTGCAAAACATGTAAAATACGGTGCCTAAAGATTTCATTGATTTAGGGGCCTTCAAGAATTACGTAAGAAATTTTTTTACAATATTAACCCCTCCCTCCCTCTTCTCAGCAAAAGTAAGCAAAACTCTAACACCCCCCTCACCCATGCTTACATCAATGTGTTCAATGTGTTGTGATTTCTTGTAAAGTAAAAAAAAATACTGCTGACATAATCACCATAGAGACCCCCATCCTCCATGTCATCAAAAATAAGCAAAGACCCCCCCGCCACCTCATAGAGCTTACGTAATACTTGTATGATCCCTTATGATTAATTATAATCTATGGTATATTAAATATAATAGCTACAGTCTAATAGTTGGTAGGTTAGCGGGTTAAGACAAGTGGCTTATGTGCTAGTCGAATAGAATAAATGTATGGGAATGACATAAGACTATGCTGTATGCGACATACTCATGTCATTCTCATACATTTATGCTATTCGACTATTTTTTTCGAATAGCGCATAAGCCACTTGTCTAAACCCCTAGATAGGATAGGGCTTTGTAGTTTTTTCATCCAATCCCACCAGCTTCCATTGTTTCACGGTCCACAAACCGCTCCATTCCCCTTTCCCCATATGACCCTATTCTTCTAACTGTATAACCTGCCTGCCTGATTCCAAATTCATAGCATTCTATCATATTATAAGAAATACTTTAATCTAAATTATGATTTTTTGACATGTCATAAGTGCTTTTATATGCCTATGTGATTAATAAAGATTTTTATTTATTTATTTATTTAATATACCTCGAAGGACAATATTTTCCAAGTGTTTTTGGTGACATTTCAAAATTAGGTTTATTCACTTAACAGAATTTTATTGATAGCATGGCAGAGTCATAAAAAGTTTCTAATAATGTATCAATAACATATCTGTATTTCCATATTTTTGTGGTATATTTTCCTTCAGGCATATCTGACTGTCACAGAACCTAATCCCATAAGCAGCAGCTGTTGACCCCACATAAAGTTTGTAATTGCTATTAAATTCATTCTAGAGTTTATGTAGAAAGTAACACCTAATTTTTTTATAGGTTTAAAGCATTATTCACATTCACTCCAATTTTTCACGCTTTGTGTTATGTTCTGTGTATATACTTACTTTTATACTATGAACATCATCAATTCATACACAAGTAATCAAGTTTATTTTTGTAATTTGGAGGTAAAACAATGGAAGCACATTAATTAGTCAATTAGGTACTCGTAAATGCAGTGATGTGCTTGAGACAATGACAAATACATATTATATATTTACTAACTACCCACTTATAACTTGACAAACTTATCTGCCCGTGTGGCGTAGGCGTCACCACTAAATTCCTGCCAGTGCATAACATTTTAGATAATTTCTGTAACTCTGTAACATAAAAAGTTATTTAAAAATGTCTAATGGTAGTAAGAACCCTGATCGTTTTAAATACTCAGTAAATTAAATTATTTAAAAAGATATGGTTTCCGAATATCGCCACGCGAGCAGAAAAGATTGCCAAACTATACTGTATAATGAAAAGAACTCTGTTACATTATTAAATGTGTACATTACCTACCTTACATCAAATCTAGACTCAGTTATTTCTAAATAAAATAATAATATTTTCGATACATGTTATTTGTCAAAGCAAATAAGACTACATAAGTGAATAAAACAAAAAATACAAAACAAACTTAGAAGTACGAAAATTAAAATTCAAACAAATTGTTTATAGGCAGAAGAAAACCACGCAAACAGTGTCCTTCAGAAAGCGTTATATAGCGAGAGAGAGGCGATGGAACGAGAAGAGAAGGAGAAGGTTGATCGCAGCGCTCAGTACTGCAAGGAGTTACAACAGCAGCTCGTCAGCAGGCAGCAGCAGCGACAGTGCCAGTATGAAGATACGCTCATTGAGAAGAAGATGCTCGAGGAAGTGAGCAGAACCATGGCAGATGAGGACCAGAGGTAATATGTAGGTCATGTATTTATTGCTTGTATTACAGTGGAAGAAAATATTTCGTGGAAACCTGTATATTTGAGATTTTCGACCGAAGTTAAAAGAAGTAGGTTAGTATTTCTTTTATTCTTTTTATGTATTATATGCGATTTCTCCTCCAAACTTGACCGATTTTCAAGATTCTTTTTGTGTTTGATAGAGCTTACTCCAAGGGTAAATTATGATGTTGATCAGTTGTCTTTAAACTTTTAATTATTTTATAGCAGAGACTGGCAAATGAGCTGGTGGGTCTTTTCATTTTAAAAGAGGAGACTAGGGTTTCGGGAAATGGATCGGGGTTTGGACCACCTGATACATATAGAAAAATGACAGTTGGTTGGTACTCCGCTTCCATGATCTGTATGAGGTGTATATCTGGTCATCTTGTTATGGGAATATTTAGTGGAGACGTTTTATAGGCCGGTAATTCGTTTAAGACTATATTTGCGACTTGATTAGATGTGCATACAACTTATATATAGCTTATACTCTACAACCTGTACATGCTGTTATTGTTTCAGAGAGATCCAAAAGAAGCGTGTGGAGACAGAGAAGCTGCGCCAGGAGATGGTGACGTCACAGCTGGCTCGTGCTGCGTGGAAGGACAAGCAGAAGGAGATGATTGTTCGAGAAGAGAGGGACATCGAGCTGCAGCGGCAGGCCGCCTCTGATAGAAGCTCCGCTGTGTGAGTATACTCATTGTACTCATACAACCGCTTTATACTGAACACTCATACAATGTGTGTGTACTCATTGTCCTCCATCAACCTCTATACTCAACTCTCATACTAAGTGTATACTAATTGGATACGTGACTATTTTTTTTTATTAATTTATTACGAAATTAACGTCGTCTAAAATATAGAACAGAAAGAAATATTAAAATATTCTCAAAAAAAAAAGTTATAAGCCTTTGAAGTTATGGTGTAACCTTCAAACTGCGCGAAAGAGAAGTATCAGTACAATCACGTCACGCCATAACGGTACGTGCGTTGGAAAGGGATAGCAAGATATCTCCAATATACCCCCACTCCAGAATTTAAATATGAATTACAGCCTCATTTTTCAACCAATTTCGATGCAGCTTTTACAGAAGGGTTTCTTTTTTATTTGCCATTACATATAAATATGTGTATAAAATCAAACATACTGAAGTACCCAATTATACCTCTTCAACCTCTGTATACTCAACTCTAATACTATGTGTACTCATAATAGTTCTCCAACCCGTCTATACTCAACTCTCATCATCATCATCATCATCATCAGCCACAGGACGTCCACTGCTGAACATAGGCCTCCCCCAAAGATTTCCAGATCGACCTGTTGGAAGCGGCCTGCATCCAGCGACTTCCTGTGACTTTTATCAGGTCTCATAATCTCAACTTATTATATTTTTAAAGGGAACACCTAGAACCGCAAGCAAAAAATAATAATTCATAAGTGTAAGCACTTAAGGTCGAACGAATTGGGTATAGTAACTTGACTATAGTAACCAATATCAATGAAATTCTGTAGGAACATAGATTTATCATCTAAATATAGATAATAGATACTTTAATAGGTACACCCACCAGTCACACACCTAGTCCTGACCCCGCACTAGGTATAACCTGTATCGTGGGTGTCAGAGATTATGAGAGCCGCGCCCACTCACAACACCTAGACTTGAAACAAATATCTGTGGGCCACACAAACATTTGTCTCAATGCGGGAATCGAACCCGCGGCCTTTCGCTTCACAGCCGGCTACTCGCCCGACAAGCCACGGAGGCTGCCTACATAACATGTGCAATACGAATTAATTAAAAATACTCCAAGGTTAATTTTATTTTAGTAATTTAAGTACTTAATTTTTTATCTGTGAGTCACGTGACGGTAAACACCAATCACGATGCATGATGTCTGATTACTCATTTTTCTTGTTTATTTGCTCCACAAGGGCCTAAGACCTAATATCCAAAGTTATACTGCCAGGTTATTTGATTTTTTTTTGTATTTTTATTTAAATCTCAACTTAATTTCAACGCGGACGTGATCGACGAAATATCTGATCCGTTTTTTTTAGTTTGAAATCATAAATGTTATTTCCTCAATATCGTCTTTAAAAGCGATTTTGTATCTACTTGTGTATGGTAAGAAACAATGACGTCACCCGTAGCTACAGTTAACAGGTAGCGTTTTGGCGGCAAACTAAATTATACATATTAATTTATGCTTTTTTGACCTAAATATATGAAAATAAATTACGAAATACTTTTTTACATGTTTAGGATAAACTAATAAATAGCCCTGTATACTTCTTAAAAATAGTCAAGTACGCAGTTCCAGTTGTCTCAGCAACTTATCCACCAAGTGTATACTATAGTTATACGTAATTTTTTGTTCAGTATCGCGGAGAGAGAGCGTAAGATGCAGGTGAAAGACGATCTCAACCAGAAGATAGTCGCCCAAATGTTATCTGACGAGGTAACTTTTATATAAGTTCACGCTTTGTACCCTAGGGGAGTAGGCATCATCGCTACTGTAAGCAGTGGCGATGTTTCTGCGAGTTTATTTTAATTACTTAATGTGATAGCCTATCGCTATACCAGATATAAATCGCAATCGTGGACCATTGTTTGAGAAACTTTTTATTTTGAAATTGGTTAAAAAAAAATTATTCATTCTGAGTACTATGTGTGACTGTTGGACATATTTCCGAAATGTTCCAGGAAGCTCGTCTAGAAAGGGAGAACATAATAGAACTTCTCCAAGAGCAAGAGTTACTGGAGAAGGACGTTCAAGACGACCTGGCCGAGAAGGAGAAGTCCATCAGAGTCAAGAAGGAGATGATGGAAGCCCTCACTGATCAGATGGAGAGCAAGAAACGAGATATTGTTAAACAGAAGGAGGTTGACGCTGAATTTAGGAAGACGGTATGTGCTATTACGTGCTGTGTGTGACTGCCTCGCTGGCGTGGTTGTATTTCGGTACGACTACCGTCCTGACGTCTCGGGTTCGATCCCCGGCGAGGGCAAAGTGATATTGGATTTTTCCATAACAGCCCGGAGTCTGGAATTTGTGCCCGATATGGCGATAGGCTCGCCCCCTATCATATCTGGGACGCAACTAAGCTCGGCGATATGTGGGTGTTCTAGTTCGCTAGTGCGCCTCTGCCTACACCTTCGGGGATATAGGCGTGAGCTTATGTGTTATGAACACAGGGAATAATACAATAATGTTAGCCCTGTAATATTACTGTCCCACTGCTGGGCACGGGCCTCCGCTACTAATGAGATGGGTTATGCCTTAGTTTACCACGCTGGCCTAATGCGGGTTGGTAGACTTCACATACCTTCGAAATACTTGTGGAGAAATTCTCGGGTATGCAGGTTTCCTCACGATGTTTTCCTTCACCGTTATAGCAAGCGATAATTCACAAAGAAAACACACTTAACATAGAAAAGTCAAAGGTATATGCTCCATTTTTGTGGTTGGTCTCGAACCTCCGACTCGTCTCGGTAGTCCATACTATTCAACACAATGAATGATCGAGGACAACACAGAGAATGATCGAGAATATTCCTTACTAGAATTTTCCACACACTCGTAGATTCGGCGCCTGACAATCGACGGCTCTAGTATGCCGGCGTAACAATAATAATCATTAAGAGTTGTAGACTGTTACGTCTACTTCCGTGAGATTTCCGGTGGCCCAATTCCTCCCTCCCATTCCCAATCTCCTTCATTTTAGGTTGACAATGCACCCACGTTTTTTTTGTGTCTTGGGTGTCTATGAAGATCACTTACCATCAGGCGACCCGTCTATTTGTTTGCCAGTCTGCTATAAAATAATCACAAGTTTAAAAACTTAACGGACCGTGTCAAATCCGATCGTGACCAAATTTATATGGGACCACCATCAATATAATATACTTAGGGCCGAATGGTCAAACAGTGCTCAATCATCCAAGTCATTTGAGCACTACCCAAAGTTAAGCAGACAATAATTTTTGAGCGGCATGGTCGTACGCACTTGAGAAGACTTGGCGGAAAAATCAGCTGAGGATCAATCATTTTGCTACAGATAATAAAAGTTTGTTCTCGATTACAAAATTTTTATAAAATTATATTTTTGTTTCATTTCACGTAGAATCATTTTATTTCATTTAGTTTTTTTTAAGATAATTATAATAAATAATTGGCAGAATACATGATTCGATAATGTTTATTTAACCTTTTTGCATTCCATGTGCCATTCCGATCATATTTCATCTGTAGTAAATTTTTCTGTAATGTTTATGTTATCTCTGTCTATTTTTGTTATTATACATTTTTATATAATAGAAACGGAACTTAAAATGGATCTTTTTATAATTTATTAGTATCTTGTTAAAATATTTACCACTTGGCAGTATGTATCTTTCGTCCTTAGTCAATGATTTGTGTGGAAGAATTGAAAAAAATATTTGGCAAATGGCGACCTGTTTGTTTATATTTATTTTCGTAATTAAATAACTGTGTTTGTTGTATATGAAGTGATTTTGTTTTATGTAATAAACATCAACGCAGATGGAGAGATTATGGAAACTATGAAGTTTGGATATGGAGGATATTTCTTGGAGCGTTTCAATGAAAGAAGTCTTCTTGAATTTTTCTTGCCAGGGACTGTGTCTGACCGTATGAAGAAAAATACTCGGCCCGATCTGAGAAAGGAATTCAAGACGTCCCAGTTCACGCCGGCTTCAGCAGAACCATATAAAAACCATTATATTGGAGAGGATTGAGGAATTCGGCAACATGCAGTAGTGTTGAATCGGATTTAATAAAATTAATCATTGTATTTTTGAAGTGTTTTATTTGCCTGGCTTCTACGAGTGCGATAAATTGAGGAAAAATACATTTTATTGAAATCAAGAGGTAGGTAATAGGTATATATTATTAAACACTACACGGAACACGGAAATCATGGAATACAAACCTATGCCCGCCGTTCGCGTAAAATTTTATTTTAAACAAATCTATCCTACAGAAACCATACATTTTTCCGGGGGAAAAAAATTGCCTGTGTGCTATTTCAGACTTTAATCCATCTCTGTGCCAAATTTCATTCAGATCTCTTCAGACATTCTGGTGTGAAAGAGTAACAAAACATCCATACATCATCACAAACTATACAATAGTTTCATTTGAGATTGGTCGCAGGTACTCTCAAACTAATCTCGATTAAATGCTAGTTAAGCGGGCCTTAAATAGCTGTCAAACTTTAGGCACTTGTTGACCATGCCGTTTTATGAAATAAGCGGGCCTTAAACTGGGTCCTGCTTACATTTAATGTGAAGAGATAGGTTCTGTTTGACCATGCCAAATTGAAGAATAACGAGTGCTTAAATCGGTAAGGCCATCCTAAATATTTAGGCAGCGTTTGACCATTTGGGGGTTAGATGCACAGTTCTTTGCAAATATCCTCCTAAAAAGTGGTCTCAGGAACAAAACAAAAAATAAGATCACAAGTTCTAATTAAATCAACACAAATATAACCCTATGCACGCGTTATAAAGTAGCATTTTAAACGAAATGAGAAAACGTTCTTAAATTTGAAATTTAGAATTCTATCGGCGTCCGACTGTAGGCAAAACGAGTGCTTAAGCACTTCTTTGCTGTCCCATTTTCCGAACGTCAACTGTGCATCTAGGTAAATAATATATCGATGGGGACCACCCTTGAAAGAAGCTCTATCGAACACAAAAAGAATTTTGAAGATAGCTCCACATTCGGCGGGGATATCGCGTAAAATACATAAAAAAAAATACCGACGAATTGAGGACCTTCTCCTTTTTGGAAGTCGGTCGAAAAAAAAAGGGGTTATTTGTCCAAGCAGCATACATACATACATAAGCTCACGCCTGTATCCCCGCAGGGGTGTGCACTAGCGAACTAGAACACCCAAATTTCGCCGAGTTTAGTTCCGTCCCAGATGTGATAGGGGGCGAGCCTATCGCCGTATCGGGCAC
>JAYMYI010000049.1:0-35381 GCA_036417725.1 Clanis bilineata
GGGTGACTGACGAAAACGGACCAAAGTAGATCATCTCATTACCTCCTTTAGAATTATTGGATTATAGGTGCCTACAACTCATTCTTTCAACCCTCTCTCTCCTACGCAGACGAAGTTGCACGGGTCAGCTAGTTTACATATAAGTTGTCGCCGTGTCATAAGAATTAAATGACGTATAAATACTTATTGATTTTATAATTGTAAATACGGTGTTTTATTTACAATTTATATTTTTTTATTTAATTTCAGAATATGAAAAACATGCATAACAGTTATATTAATGGGATCTGTGTTTCTTTAAGTCGCTATTTTTGTCCCATACATTAGGAATGCTTCATTTTTTCGTAGTTATGCCTTGTCCTCTATCTTCTTTTGTCTAAGATATTGTATAAGATAACATACCGTAATACTGACGCCATCTTCTAGGTCTGCCCCGTTGTCGAGTTTTACTACTGGCCACTACGCATCCACTGTGTGGTGATTTTAACCCAGAATTCATCAGACATGTAGCATACGTGGCCTGACCAGTTCCATTTAAGTTTTGCAGCTGTTTGTCTCAAGTCAGTAATTTTTGTTTTGTTTTTGTTTTTGTGATTAACTAGATTCACATCTACCTGGCGAATGGTAGCAACAGACCGTGATAAGAGGAAGGAGGAGAAAGAGGCCCTATTCCAGCAGTGGGTCATAAATGGCGAAAATAAAATAATAATAATAAATAAATACTGGCGCGCAGATTGTCGCCTCCTAGGTCTAGTGGCAGCATATAGGTACAAGCTGTGGACAGAGAGGTCGTGGGTTCGGTCCCAGGTTAGGCAAAGTGATTTTTCTAATTTAATTCGAAAGATTTGCTAAAATGGTACGAATATGAAAACAATGTTTTGCGATTATTAAGAGAACAATAAATTAGAATGAAACGCGTACTTCTAATTAAAATTATTAATAAATTAAATTTATCTTTACATAGTATAAAACAAAGTCGCATCCCGCTGTCTGTCCGTCCCTAAGTCCCTATGTATGCTTAGATATTTAAAACTACGCAACGGATTTTGATGTAGTTTTTAAATAGATGAGTGATTCAAGAGGAAGGTTTATATGTATAATCATCGATATATTATTTACCTAGATGCACAGTTGACGCTCGGAAAATGGGACAGCAAAGAAGTGCTTAAGCACTCCTTTTCCCTACAGTTGGATGCCGATAGAATTCTAAATTTGAAAATTCAAATTTAAGAACGCTTGATCATTTCGTTTAAAAAGCTACTTTATAACACGTGCATAGGGTTATGTGTGATTTAATTAGAACTTGTGATCTTTTTCTTTGTTTTATTCCTGAGACCACTTTTTAGGGGGATATTTGCAAAGAACTGTGCATCTAGGGTATAATATATTGATGTGTATAATACATGCATAATATTTTGACAGCTTCTGTTGCGTGCGCTGTTATGCATTTGTGACGCAGACGAAGTTGCGCGGGTCAGCTAGTTTATTATAAATCACTTTTAATTATTAATTATTACTTATATTTAAAATATTATTTCTAAAACTAAACTAAAAAAGGGAGCTCTGGCAACGGATTGGAGGTGCTGGGACTTGAACCCAGGACTTTCAGCATGCGAAGCAGACACTCTACCACTGAGTTACACCCCCGGTAAGAGGGTTGACGAACTTAACTACCAGTATGATATAACGGCTGTTAGATTGACGTGTTTCACATAACATAACATAACATAAGCTCACGCCTGTATCCCCGAAGGGGTAGGCAGAGGCGCACTAGCGAACTAGTACACCCACATTTCGCCGAGCTTAGTTCCGTCCCAGATGTGATAGGGGGCGAGCCTATCGCCATATCGGGCACAAATTCCAGATTCCGGGCTGATATGGAAAAATCCAATATCACTTTGCCCGACCCGGGGATCGAACCCGAGACCTCAGAACCGTAGTCGTACCGAAATACCACCACGCCACGGAGGCAGTTCATTGAAAGAAAGAAAGAAAAAATAGACATTTATTGCGTTTTAGCTGTTACATAATTAGGTACTTAGATCTATTAAAATACACAGAGGGAAAAAAATAATAAGAAAAACACCATCACGTGTATGTGCACACACCCACATGTGTACACATGTGCATATATACACATACACACATTAAATACATACATTTACATTCCCCTCCCATCTTCCTCCCTGGATCCATCAACCAGCAACTTGGTCGGGCACCGAGCAAAAAATACACAACTACAAAAATTATCATCATACAATTATTTGCGGCGCGGTAAGACTAACGCCCGCATGTTCAAACGCGACTCAACTTTAACGGCTTCTTACATTGATTTTCGCCATACAATTTTGACAGACAAGGCGGCCTTAAATGACATAAGGCGACCTTAAGGCTGAGATCTATAGAGCGAACTTCGACTAAGTCTAAGTCAAAGTTACGAACTCAGTGAGGATTTGGAATTATTAAATCAAACTAAGACTTAGTCCGAATTATTATTATTTTTTTTTATAGCAGAGACTGGCAAACGAGCAGATGGGTCACCTGATGGAAAGTGATCTCCACCGCCCATAGACACCCAACACAAAAATAATCATGGATGCGTTGCCAACCTGAAAGGAGGAAATGGAAGGGGAGGGAAAAAGGGATTGGGAAAGCAAGGAGGAAATGGGCCACCGGAAATCTCACTCACCGAACGAAACGCGACAGCAAGCTGCCACTTTACGTCGGTTTTCTGTGAGATAGTGGTATCAAACCGGTCGAGCCGGCCCATTCGTGCTGTAGACATAATTGTTTACAGCGTGGCTCTACCACTCCAGAAGACAAGAAACACACTGACAAGAAAAACACACTGACAGACAGATTAAACAAAGATTTTCTTATAAAAAATGACTCGGACTAAGTCAAAGTCCTCACTGAGTTCGTGACTTTGACTTAAACTTAGTCGAAGTTCGCTCTATAGATCTCAGCCTAAGTGTATGAACATTCGGCGGTATGGCTTAGATCTATAGAGCGAACTTCGACTAAGTCTAAGTCTAAGTAACGAACTCGGTGAGGATTTGGAATTTTCAAATCGAACTTAAATTTAGTCAGAGTAATTTTTTACAAGAAAATCTTTGCTTAGTCTGTCTGTCAGTCTGTTTTTCTTATATGAAATGTCTCGGACTAAGTCAAATTTCGATTTAAAAATTCAAAATCCTCAACGAGTATGTTTCTTTAACACAGACTTAGTCCAAGTTCGCTCTATAGATCCTCAGCCTTAGTGTCGATAGATCAAATGGGACGAAAACTCTGCTTCACTATCAATTTTTCCTAGCGATCCGTCCATCTTTTTTTTAAGTTCGTGCTTATAACATTATTTTTGATAAGATCGTGACGCCAGTTTCGCCTGACCCCACACTAGGTGTAACCTGTATCGTGAGTATCAGGAACTACGAGAGACTTTCGGTCTCACAACACCCAGACCCGAAACAAATATCTATGGCCGCACAGACATTTGTCTCGGTGCGGGAATCGAAACCGCTGCGCCACGGAGTGTAAATAAAAAGAAACTTAGCCGTACCAGAACAAAAAACTGTACTAAAAAACAATGGATGAAAGGATGAAACAATAAAATAAACAATTTATTCGGGTTAGAAGTGGCCGCACAAATCCAGTGGTTTAGTGTTTAAAAATGTATGCCCTAAGTGAGATTTGTCTGTCATAACGCGTGACCAGCGTGCTACTGGACTTTTTGTCCTCCCATTTTGGGTAGTGAATTTTTTATGACTGCCTCGGTGGCGTGGTGGTATTTCGGTACGACTACCGTCCTGAGGTCTCGGGTTCGATCCCCGGATCGGGCAAAGTGATACTGGATTTTTCCATATCGGCCCGGAGTCTGGAATTTGTGCCCGATATGGCGATAGGCTCGCCCCCTATGACATCGGGGACGGAACTAAGCTCGGCGAAATGTGGGTGTTCTAGTTCGCTAGTGCGCCTCTGCCTACCCCTTCGGGGATACAGGCGTGAGCTTATGTATGTATATTATAATAGGGCAGGTAGAATAATGAAAACTTGGCGACAAGTCGTTCCTACATTGCGTCATTATCATTATCAACCACAGGACGTCCACTGCTGGACATAGGCCTCCCTCCAAGATTTCCAGAACGACCTGTTGGAAGCGGCCTGCATCCAGCGACTTCCTGCGACCTTTATCAGGTCGTCTGTTCACCTAGCAGTGGAGACCACGTACCGGCAAGCGCAGCGTCCTTTTACATTGAGTTTTTATGATTTTAAGGTATTCTAAAATATTTAAAATAAAGCTGTAAAATTTAGTTAGCGACACCCGACTTTTATTCCTTCGGTTTAGCCGGATTATTCCGGTTAAGCGCTGTGGAAATGCGTCGGGTTTTCACGTCTTTCATCCTCGTTGGCGGATATTTAAATTTACTGCCTGCTCCTTAGGCGACCTTGCGAACAATTTATTATAATGCGGAAAGTATAACAAGAGGTCTGAAAACTTTTATTCTTTGGCCCAATTATGTTAAAAAATGTCCTATTGCACGCATTTTTGTTTATTTGCGAAATTGTATGTCCTTAATAATAAAAATGACATACCTTTTTTACATGGGGAAATCCTCCGTGACCTCCTCCGTGGCGCAGCGGGCGAGTAGTCGGCTGTGAAGCGAGAGGCAGCGGGTTCGATCCCAGCACCCAGACAAATGTTGGTATGGCCTACAGATATTTGTTTCGGGTCTGGGTCTTATGAGACTCTGTGTCTCTCGTAGTTCCTGATACCCACAATACAAGACTCGATCTTAGTGTGGGATCAGGACTATGTATGTGACTGTTGGGTGTTATGGGTGTTATTATCCTCTTGGATCCCCGCGGTCGAGACGGGGTATGCCTTATTTATATCGGCTAAAACCACAATTGGTTCTCCTATAATTCTCCAAAATGTCCAGCCAGTGCTTTTTGGGCCGTCCACAGGGAAGCAAATTTGGAGTAACATACATAACAAGGTTAAAAACTTAACGGATCGACTTCTTACTTGATCCGATCGTGACCAAATTTATATGTGACCACCCTTAATAAGCTCTATCGAACACAAAAATAATTTTGAAAATAAGTCCACATTTGGCGGAGATATCGCGTAACATACATACAAAAAACATACAGTCAAATTGATTAACTCCTTTTTTGTCAATCAAAAATTACAGAGGAAATGAGAACTCATCCTTTCGTCGTCGGTTTTATTCTACACCGTTAAAGATACACAAACGGTTTTGATTCCCAAAACTGCGACGTCAACAGATTGCTCATCACAAAGTCTAAACTATTCATCAGGAACCCATCCGGCCGGGGTTATTGACAGCGCTATCATACAATTTCCAGTTAATGTTCCCGCCATAATAAACATTAAACCGGGGCAAACGAGGTCAGGAGCTCGACCCCAGGGTAGAGTTTCCTTGTGCGTAACTTTATACGGCTAAGTAAAACCTTTTGAAGTAAATGAAGAAGGCGCTTTGGTAACACGAATATAATTTTGAACTACAGCAGGACGAACCTACGAATAATTTTGTTCGTCCAAGTCACCGGAATCAAAAGGTGTTTGAGTGCAATCCGAAAAGTCATGCTGTACCCGGTGTTGGAATTTGTAGGACTTTTTCTCTCGTTCTCTCTATATATCTTTCTCTCTCTGCAAGGCATATGCTTTTCAACCGACTTCCAAAAAGAAGAAGGTCCTCAATTCGTCTGTATTTTTTTATGTATGTTACGCGGTATCGCCGCCAAATGAGGACCGATTTTCAAAATTCTTTTTGTGTTCGATAGAGCCTATTTCAAGGGTGTCCCATATAAACCTGGTTACGATTGGATTTGAAGTCGGTCCGTTAAGTTTTTAAACTTGTGATTCTTTTTTTCTAACGACTTCTTAAAATAAGTTATTCTATTCGTCTGTATTTTTATGTACCTCTATGTTACACGATAACTCCGCCAAATATGAACCCAAATTCAAGATTATTTTTGTCTTTAATTGGTCATGATTGGATACATTTTGAAGTTACCGTTAAGTTTTTGGAACTACTGATGCCTTTACTTCTTCCATAAATCCTACATTGTTTGGCTGATGTGAACAAAGGAGACTATTTTAGTTATCAGAAACTACGAAAGGCAATCACAAGTCACAACACGAAACAAGTATTTGTGGATCATACAAACAAAACTTAACATTCCTTACAAATAAAACGGTAAGAAACAAATTGTTATAATAATTAGAATTCTCATTATGCGACAATATCCATACAAAAATAGTACTTACGACTTGGTTTCGTGAATCATAGTTTTAGATTCACAATATCCATTATCATCAGGTTATGGATTAGACTCCATTATAACAAATACATTTTTAAATCATAAAGTATGTATTGTTAAAGGAATATCAATTTTACTTGCATCCTCAATAATAAAAGCACTAAGAACAGCTGAATTAGTTATGATCCGGCAAAATGCAGATGATACACACGAGGGAATACTTTCGATGAAAGCGGAGACAACACCACTAGGCTAGGTTATCATTTATCTTACAACTCCGGTATATTATGCAAACGCTTTGCATTTTATTGACAGTAGGTTAATATTTCATAGTTTGCGATATTTTAATATCCTTTAAAATATTATTTGATCGTGAATTCGTTTTGAATTTATTAATCAAGGGTTTAAGACACTAATTCATTTACTGTATTCTGTAGTTCAGTCAACATAATAATTTGTATTTGTTAATATTTTTTTCGTATATTTAAATAGTAAAATAGAAAAGTACATATTTTGATATTCTTATAATAAATTCATATTTTATAGCATTTTTAGCATAAAAAGGGTTAAGTCCGTAATTTACCTGTTCTATGTGCATTAAAATTGGCTGCACTGATACTTATACTGATATTTATTTCGGGTTTGGGTGCTTTGGGACCATAAGTCCCTTGTAGTTCTACATACCTATGATACAGAAAAACCTAAGAAGCTTTCTGGACTCTGTTTGTGACTGTTGGGTTTATTTGTAATCCTAGCACTACTGCTTTACAACTTTAGACTAACTTAAACCACTCCGTACCCCTCAAACAAGAGTTAACAGTTCTTTAAGTTCCAAACAACTTCCCAAAACATACAACATCTCAACTAATTGGAAACTGAAACAATTTAGCAGAACCTTTTACTACTAAGCAGAGACAAACGACCGACAATATATACAAAAACATTGTAAATCCGAGTCGTAAATCTAACCTTACAGTGCATTTGGCAAAAGTAGTAGGTTTACAATTAATCAGAACGAAACTGCAACGTGCACCATCTCACTTGGAATACGGCCAAAGCAAGCTACTGCTTGTGGGAGTGAAAAAATTGCAATTGCCTTGATCGCCTCGGATCTGGCTTGCAATTTTAATTTTAAGTACGTTAATTTAGCTGAAGTAAATCATTATTAGCTAGAAGATTAAAGGTTTGTTGCACCCAGAGGTATCCTGGTGTAAATTGTAAATTATAGCTTGATTATTAAAAGTAATATTGAGACGTTCAATTTTGTTTAATTAATACGTGGAGAAAGCTGAGTGGAAGGAGGCATTTTAGCTTTGCAATGGAAAATAACGAGTTTATTATAATTAAATTTCTTGCGCGCTATAGAAAATAGGAAAAATGTGAATCAAAATTAAAAGTGAGACGACGTAGAAAAACATCAATATTTTATTTTTAAAAATAAGTTAAAGGCTTTCTCATTCAAAATACTAGATCAAAATATCTCTGGGGTCATTGTTAAGCTGTTTTTAATGAAAGTCAAAATCACAGTTTGAAATTGCACAGAATTTACTTTATCTTAGTTCGAGTCGGGTCAAAGAAACATTCCAAATTGTAACTAGTGTAGCAGATGTAAAATAGCGTATTTCAAACAATGTTCTGAAAGACTCGAGAACCAGAGCCAGATTCGTTTCAACGTTTGTAGTTCCACATAGTTTCTACGCGAAACAAGTTCTGAAAGTGTAATTAACATTTTTAGTTATTAATTTCGAGCTGTGCTATCTGATTTTAACATTCCGTTAGAAATGTGTCTTGTTATCATCTATTTACATAGGCGTTTAGCAATATTTGACAAGGTTTAATATAGAATTTGTACTTTTGATTGTATCGAAGATAATTTAACCAGAAAATAATGCATAATTGGGGTGCTAATCAGTTAAAATCAATCTTGCCTGCAGCACTAAAGCAACGATTGACTGTCAAATTTTGTTTGAAAATCTGAGATTTCTACGCGTTGAGTTTGCAACCATTCGCAACTCTTGAAATGTTTTCTTTCTTTCTTTTATATGTTTCTATGTTCCTATTTCTATTAGAGCTTACGCCAAGCTTTCTTTTCCATTTGTAAGAGTAAAAATTTGAAAAATCATATATTTATCGTCCAACAACGGCTTAGGCTCATGATGACAATAATTTTTTTTATAACGTTTTATGGATTCAACAAATAATTTAATTAGATTAGAGATCAGATTGTTAGTGATTGCCAATTGAAATATTTTTTCAAACCTGTTCAGTTATTTCAGAGAAACAAACAAACTACCAAATATATTGGTACAGATATAGCAAGAACTAATCATCTAAACAGATAACAATCTTTTTATACTAAAGTCGTAAACAGTCGGAAGCGATTGTCCCATTTGTTACGTCGTCAGTAAAGCATCGCTTGTGTGGTTAAATTTGTAATGACCTCGTAAATACGTTTTATAGCTTCAAATTACCTTCAGATAGCACTCCAGTTAAACTTAAAGGTAATTTTGCAATAAAGGAAGCTGATAGTGAAGATTGTGGATAGTATTATAACATCTTGATTGATAGCAACAAATCTATACTATTATAAATATTTAAATTTATATGTTGTGGTACTTCTCATTAATACTTTTTAACATACATACACATAAACTCACGCCTGTTTCCCGTTGGGGTAGGCAGAGACTAAGGAGCGCCAATTGCTTCGGTTCAAACACACCTCTTTCGCTTCTTCCACAGTCATCAGTCTTTTCATGCACGCTCGTCGGTTACGAGAACTCCTTATTTGGCCCTTTTTCAGGAGATCGCCAATTTGGTCCTTAAAGACACATCTAGGACGTCCACGGCCGACACTACCATTCACTTCCGCTACATAAATTTCTTTCGTCACTCTGCTTTCATCCATCCTTTCAATGTGGCCAAACCACCGAAGCATTCCTTTCTCAATCCTCGTCACTACATCTTCCTTCAATCCAACTTTCTCTCTTATACTGTTATTCCTCACTCTATCATTCAACTTCAGCTTCAGCCTTTTTAACCGACTTCAAAAAAAGAAGGAGTTAACAATTCGTCAGAATCTTTTTTTTTAATGTATGTTCCCCGATTACTCGAAGACGCCTGGGTCGATTCGAGAAATTCTTTTTTTGTTTAAAAGGGTATATAGTCCCAGGTGGTCCCATTGGCACCAAGTCAGCATTTGATGATGGGATCCTAGAAAAATCGATGGCAACCCTCAAATTTTATAGGGACTCATAGTGTGTTTTATATATTTTCTAAAACTATTCAGGTATTTGCGACTGATACTCATCATCTCATGTTGCTGAGCTGAAGATGGAAAATATAACTCTTTAACTGTTAGGAGTTGGTGGATAATTCTTTCAATATTACAAGCTACTGAACACTAAAAATAGACAAATAATAATTAAAGTTGCCTTTTCATTTAATCTGCTTCGGCCTCGGCACCGACTCCAAAGAGAGTATGAAATTGTTGTTATTTTTTATTTTTAAGTTTTCCTTTTTGTTGGTTTTCAGTTTTTAATAAACTTTAATTATTATATGCCTAAATGATCAATAAAAAAAATTATTTATTTAGATGATACAGGATTAGATAGACGAATTGATAAAGGTCACAGGAAGTCTTATAATGCAGGCTTCCAACGGGCGATCTGGAAATCTTTGGGGCATGTGGAGCAGTGAACATCTTGTGGCTGATGATGATGATGATACTGAGTGGTAGAGCCACGCTGTAGATAATAGTCTACAGTACGAATGGTCGGGCTCGGCCGCTTTGATACCACTATCTCACAGGAAACCGTCGTTATATGTTCGTCGTTCGTCGTTCACTGTTGCGTTTCGTCCGGTAAGTGAGATTTCCGGTGGCCAAGTCCGGTCTCTTTTCTAATCCTTATTTCTTTCCTTTAAGGTTGATAACGCACCCATGATGTCATAAGTCTATTGATATAAAATAAATAATAAATAAATAAATAACACCCAACAATCACATACTTAGTCCTGACTAAGATCGAGTCTTGTGTCGTGGGTATCAGAAACTACGAGAGTCTTACGGCCTCACAACACGCAGACCCGAAACAAATATCTGTAGGCAATACAAACATTTGTCTCGGTGCGGGGATCGAACCCCCGGCCTCTCGCTTCACAGCCGGCTACTCGCCCGCTGCACCACGGAGGCTGTCTACAAGCTGTGTTATCAGCAGCCCGAGCAGGAAAATTTCTGACAACCGTAAATGTATTCGTGCTCGATGCGCGTCTATGAAAGTATGAAATATTAATCAAATGTCATCAGTGCGCAGCGAGTTTACATTTACATTAGTTGTTCGTGCTCGGGCTACAGTTACTATGAAGTGACCCACCTGCTAGATTGCTAGTCTCTGCTACTAATAATCTAAAATCTTTAATCATTAATTTTGCAAAATGAATTGACTGCTTCGGTGGCGTATGGTATTGCGTGCGCGGTACGACTATCGTCCTGAGATCTCGGGTTCGATACCGGATCACGCAAAGTGATATTGGATTTTATAATATCATCGCGGAGTCTAGAATCTTTGTCCGATATGGCGATAGGTTCACCCCCTATCACACCTGGGACGGAACTAAGCTTGGCGAAATCTGTGTGTTCTTCAGGGATCCAGGCGCGATCTTATGTTATGTGTTCTGTTATGTTTTGAATTTCGCGTATTGAGAGTTTAATAAAATCGAAATCCAATCAATAGCTGTTGGACTAAATCCTACAATGAACAAATAACATTTCGTGTCTTAATTCTTACGCGACGTCCACACGTCTCTAAGAGCATTTGTTATCTTGATTCTGCTTTAACTTAGAACGTTCTCGGATTTCTTTAGAGGTTTCCTTATCAAATCCCTGCCGAAGCTGTTTCACAAATCAAATAAATTCCTCCACTGTTACCACAGTGATACCTCACTGAAATGTCTGAGAAATATAGTGAATTGTAAGTTTGGATCCTCTTTAAGGATATAAATATGTAGTTTTTGTAGTTCTAGTCATGATAATTTTTCTTTAAGCTAGTGAAGAATTGTACTTATACTGAAACCCATAGATATGGTTGTGCACTTCACTCCACATACACACATAAACATAATAATACGAACAAATAAAGTAACAGTAGTGCAAAACATTTACACACAACAACGCATGCGCGTACACACGCACGCACCTACATCCATGCACCCGCGCATGCACGCACGCACATACTCATGTACCTACATCCATGCACGCACGCATGCACGCACGCATGCACGCGCGCATGCACGCACGCACCCACGTCGCATATACGCAAATACGCACGCCCTCACGTGTCATATCGAATAGCTACGTAATCACCGATACTCCAATTTTGGATATTGCAAACATTAACATTTTAGATATTTATCACAACAGTCTTGTAACTAGACATGAAACTACAATTTGTATTATAAAAATAATTTTAACATATCTCGAAGGCCGTAAGCCAAAAAGCTTTGTCTCCGTCTTCTATTTTATTCTATTTACTTATTTGAGCCGACGCATTTTGTAGAATTTCTCGCAGGAACGGACTAGAGACTAGAGTGGTGGGGCATTATGACCACTCCTCTTCCCTATCACTATAAAAGTGATCTATCTACTTTTTTATTCTGACCTTTAAAGTAAGTTTGATAAGCTAAAACAAATCGCGATAAAATCCGTAGAAACTAGTTTTATTTCGGTTATTAACATTCGCGTAAACCTAATGATAAGCTTTGTTTTTTATAGAAAATGGGGCAAACGTCAAAGTACAGTCTTATAGTCAATTGGCTATTTAAGGAGCAGTCTCTTGGTCGTTCTTCTTTAAGGAGCCAAATTGGTGATAGAGTTAACATTTTATGTTAAATCATTAGGATTCAATGTATCATTATCACCAGCCACAAGAATAATCCTTTCCTTTCTTTACACCTTATTTATATCTATCTCACTCACTTCTTCACTGAATACACGGAAATAGTCCCTATCCCCTGGGGGCCTAGTTTGTAAAACGAAATCCGCAGTTGCGGACTTCGTTTCGGACGTTTTGCTATTCTATGTGGCTCACGTGTCCGACCGATATCGGTGTTATAAGTTTCATTTCGGAGAATGCTATGCTGTAAACCGTTTGACAGCCCACTCTTCTGTGTTTGACATTTACTTGATCCACTTGCATCTATATTAGTCTGTGCGGTAGAGTATCGGTCCGATATCGTTCATTCGATAACGTTTTATAGAATAGACACCCTGGTACGAATGCTGACTCCACGCCTGCTCTCTCACATTACGCATTGTCCTCACGTCCACGTCAGTCCAAAACAAAGGCAACATTCTGCAAAACTACGGATGAACTACAAAGTCGTATTACTGGTGGACTCGCTTATTTACTTTCTGGGTTCTTGAAGGTTAAAGCCTATATTTTGTGCGCAAAAATTCTGAAAGGGCTATAATAACTAAAACAAACACGTTCATAAAAACCTCACACTTGTATCCCCGAAGGACTATGCAGAAGCGCACTATCGAACTAGAACACCTACATTTCACCGAGCTTATTTCCGTTCCAGATACGATAGGGGCCGAACCTATCGCTATGTCGGTCACAAATTCCAGACTCCTTGCTAATCATCATTATCGTCATTATCAGCTACAGCACGTCCACTGCTGGACATAGGCCTCCTTCAAAGATTTCCACATCAACCTGTTGGAAGCACCTTGCATCCAGCGACTTCCTGCGACCTATATCAAGTCGCCAGTACACCTTGTAGGTAGACGTTCTACGCAGCGCTTACTCCTTCCTAATACTGAGTAGAAAAAAACAAATATCACTTCACCCGATCCGGATATCGAACCCGAGACCAGGACGGTAGTCATACCGCACAAGCAATACAACTAGGTCACCAAGGCAGTTACAAAATAAATTCCAAAAAATCCCGACATAAACACATGATTCGCATAAATAAACATAAAATTTCGTAGCTATTTATTTAGAATCTGTTTTGTTTTCACCAAATGATTGGCAAAGGGAGCAAGAAAGAAAGCCTTTGATATAAAGTCACAAAGCCACGAATTATGTTTGTGTATCACCTTACAATTACGAATTTATAAAAAGAAAAATATTGTTGTTTTTCATTCGGGTTTTCAACTTTACTCCTATTGACTTTGAAAAGGTGGATAAAAATATTAGTTACCAAATTAATGAACACCGTTTCTGCCTAATACGATTTTTTTTCCTTTTGACTAATTGGTAATTATTTTACGGTTTACGAATAACAATGCCTATTGTTTTACAGACGTTACTCGGCTACTGCGTCATTGTCAATCAAATCCACATTATGTAGAACTTCGATACACTTACTACCTCTCTTTTTAGTCGATCTTCTTCTTCTTTTAAAAATAATGGCTTCTACCTTTTTAGTTGATAATTTTCTGTAATTATAACCTTGGTGCGATCCAACCTTGACATTGTCAGAATCATCGCAAATGCGTGGAAGTCATCTACTATATAAAAATAAGTCGGGTTTTCCTTCCTGACGCTATAACTCCAGAACGCACGAACCGATTTCCACGGTTTTGCATTCGTTAGCAAGCATTTCGCATAGCAAAGAAAATTTATTGATTTCTTAAGTTTACGCGAATGCTATTCATTGAAATAAAATTACTTTTACGGATTTTATCACGATTTGGTTTTAATTTTTATTCCCGACGTTTCGAAGGCTTTGCAGTCTTCGTGGTCACGGGTTGGACTGAGATGTCATTTGTCCAAAAATGTTAGTATTACAAAATCTACCTTCATTTTAGAATTATACAGATTTTTAAAAAGTTAACCGTTTATGTTCCAATCTACGCAGTACGAGCTCACGGTGTCTTGAGGTCTGGCAGCTGGTCTTTTGGGCTCCGATTTGATTAAATGTATAATTGGATCCCAGGCTTGTGCAAGCTTCCAACCATCTTCTCTATTGAAATTAGGACGTTTTTTAATTTCAATAGCCTCGCGTATCATCCTAGGTAGGAATCGTTGTTCTTTGGCAAGGATTTGTGGCTTGTCAAATCTTAGGTAATGTTTGGAGCCTTCCTCTGAATGTTCGGCAACTGCAGACTTCGTAGAGCGTCGGTGTTTCACGTCAGCTATATGTTCTTTTACGCGCGTAAAATATAATAAATATCTATCAGCGTAATTATTTATAAATTAATTTAATTTTAAATGAAGAAAAGTGAACTTAATCAATAAAACAAACCAATAAATGCACCAGAAGATATATTTGTTAAAATCAATGAAGCAAAATTAAAAGAAAATGAATGAAGTAGTGGTAACGGTACTCTGCTCACTGGTAATCTCATTTTAAGAACTACGTGATTATATAGAGAGAAGGCAGTAATCGCTGGGCAACATACGCGAATGAACTGGAATAAAAACGTATAAAGAACTGTTCTGTCTAGGCGTGAACAAGAAGATCAGTAAATATGGAGAGGCACCTGAAGGTAGATACTAGATATTTACCGATTCAGCATAGGTGTCCAGTTGGCACATGATATTGAGCTGCAAAATTTTAAAATTAAATTAATAAATAAATATATTAAAATGTGAAAAGACATTACGTCTATGATAAAGGCAGTTGCAGAAGAAGTCACACACTGAGGCTGACATCTATAGAGCAAATTTGGACTTAGTCCTAGCTATTCTTATAAGAAAAACAGACTGACAGACAGACTAAGCAAAGATTTTCTTGTAAAAAATGACTCGGACTAAGTCAAGGTTCGATTTAAAAATTCCAAATGCTCACTGAGTACGTTTCTTTCAGTCAAAACTCAGACTTAGTCGAAGTTCGCTCTATAGATCTCAGCCTAAGTCTTGACACAGACTGGGATGTGAGTCTTGTGTTCTACACTCGTCTGGCAGTCTGTATCACTCCCAGGTGATCGTGGGTTAATAATTATATTATTAATTTAAATAATTACCAATCCACATCTATTGATTGCATTAGTTCTAGCATCATCACTTTGGCCTTCATCAGAAATAGTCGCAGCTGCTGATATAGATTTGGATGACGTATCTGAAATGTGCATCATATTATACAACAGCCGCGTGCACCGTGCACGATAATGGTGGAGAAAAATAATTCTAAGACTGCCTCGGTGGCGTGGTTGTATTTCGATACGACTACCGTCCTGAGGTCTCGGGTTCGATCCCCGGGTCGGGCAAAGTGATATTGGATTTTTCCATATCAGCCCGGAATCTAGAATTTGTGCCCGATGTGGCGAGAGGCTCGAGCGATGTGATAAGGGTCGACCTTATCACATCTGGGACGGAACTAAGCTCGCGAAATATGGGTGTACTACTTGGCTAGTGCGCCTCTGCCTACCCCTTCGGGGATACAGGCGTGAGCTTATGTTATGTTAAAGATATTTCTAAAACTATTTTTTTATATTAAGGCTCTCATATGTGAGAGTCCGTCTGAGTGTGCACTATGCTCACATTACTTTTGCTAATGCATTTTCTGTTGTTTGACTTTCCCTTCCACCAGATTTGATATTATTGTAAAATTGGAAAACAATGTTCACTTCCGTACTAACTTTTACCTGTCATTCATATTTCTTAAGGTGGTGTATAAAATGATATATGTAATTATAAAATTAATTATTAATGCTAATAAAAGCCACTGTGCAAATATTTTTTACTTTGACTACGAGGAAATTAAATTACATTGACAACAATATTTGAGGTTTGTTAGCCCGCGAAGTTCCAATTTAATTGTTTTTTTGGCGATTGCAGATCGTTATTACAATGCTATGTTGAAGTTTATTGCGTAATCCTACATCACTTTCATGTAACAAATACAACTTTTGAGTAGATTATAAAGAAAATATACCTAGCGACCGTCCGCAATGTTAGAATTTCCGCCAAAATTATAATTGTATGTAATAAGTTGTATGTAATAATTTATTTTTAGTTTTTATTAAATGAGGCAGGGATCTAGCTATAAAGACTTTATTTTCATTTATATAAGACGAAGGATTGAGCTGCAATTTCCAAAAACACAACATAGCGAGTTAGTGCAGAGCTTTTGCTTAAAATTTATTTTCTCTTGTTCCACATAACTATGTATTTTTGTTATACATAAGTTAGTATTATGTTCTTATCAGAAAAATCCTTCAACTTACGCATTATGATATAAAACAACAATATACAGATTATCTCACGTCAACACGTTTGACAGGTCGAATGTGGACATTACTCTTTCTTTCTCTAAGATTCTTCTACTACATTATAGATGATGTCATCAACATCATCACCACCATCAGTCGTCAACTGCTAAAAATTGGACTAGTATGTACATGTAAATTACTATAATCAGTCATCTATTCTGTTGACTACTAATCTCATTTTAGTGCCCCAGGGTCCACTGCATTCAAAACTAAGTGACTATCGGCCAGTTTCAATAAACGATCTCAGTAGCCTAAGCACGAAAAACTAATCTAAATGTAAATGTATTCGAATTCGATGCGCGACTATGAAATTTGTATGAAATATTAACCAAACGTCATCAGTGCGCAGCGAACTCGAATACATTTACATTTACATTAGTTTTTCGTGCTCGGGCTACAGTTTAGAGTGCAGATAGATTGCGATTATGAACCAATCAAATCAAGTCATTTGACGGAGTCATGTTCAAACTGTGTTCATATTCGCTAATTTTTGTAATCTATCTGCACATTCGAACTGAGATTGTTTATTGAAACCGGGCGTATATCGATACAAGGCAGTGAAGGCTACGCAACATAGGGGAGTGAACTGGAAGAAAAACGTTTGAAATCTGTTCTGACTAGACATGAACCAGGAGAGGTTCAAGGTCTGCCAGTTGCAGTAAATTTTGAAAAGAACCTGAATATGAAGAAGATATAGTGAATAAGATAATACTTGTACTTACCAGAATCATCAGCGGGCGCCGCTTGGCACACGACAGCGACCTGCAAAAAAAAAAATGGAAAGACAAAATCCAGGCCCAAATGGGATAAAGTTAAGTTAAAGAAAAAGTCATATACAAAGTCCCGGCTCACTCAAACACGAGTCTTATGTCGTAGGTAATAGGAACTACGAGAAAATTTTCGCCTCACTACTGATAAGAGGACATAACATAACATAAGCTCACGCCTGTATCCCGAAGGGGTAGGCAGAGGCGCACTAGCGAACTAGAACACCCACATTTCGCCGAGCTTAGTTCAGTCCCAGATGTGATAGGGGGCGAGCCTATCGCCATATCGGGCACAAATTCCAGACTCCGGGCTGATATGGAAAAATCCAATATCACTTTGCCCGACCCGGGGATCGAACCCGAGACCTCAGAACCGTAGTCGTACCGAAATACCACCACGCCACCGAGGCAGTCTAAGTCTAAGTGATAAGAGGAATTAGACCTTAGTGTACCACGATGGTCTGGCAAGTTGGTAAACTTCACATCAGCGCGGATCCACCGTTGTGGGCACGATGCCTAAAACCCTAATAGAATTGTGACGTTACACTTTCACGGTTTATTGAGTATATTAGTAAAAAAAATGAATCGTGCGTTCCGAATCACGTCCCACAACTTTGTCTACCTGAAAGTCATATATTTTATGTGTAGTAATGCACTATATCGATGATGTGCAAGTTAATTCGCTGACTCGCACTTAATCAATTTTCGAGTAGCTGTTACCACAACCTTTTTTCAAAGCTGAATCCGCGTCTGCTTCACATACCTTCGAAGTTCTTGTGGATAATTTTTTAGGTATACAGGTTTCCTTGCGACGTTGTCCTTCGCCGTTATAGCAAACAATTATTCATAATGAATAAACTTAAGAAACAGAAGTGATGACTCTTTGACGTTGGTCTCGAACCTTCGACGCTCGCCTCAGTAGTCCGTACCACTCCCAGATGATCAATTTCATCCATTGCTGCTTTAATTAATAATTACATATATTAATTATTTAAAAAAACATACCAGTGCGAAAATGCAGAGAGCGAGTATGAGACGGTTCATGTTGAAGACTTGAATAAAGTCTCTGCGGTTTTTGCGCCATTTATACTGTTACGACTACATACTAGAATAATCGCTAACCGAACGCGCCGCGCCGCCGATTCCATAAATATGTCGAGCGTTCTAGTGCGTTCGAGCCGCGCCGACGGCCGCGTGACGTCACGCGCCGATAAGGGATCGACGAATTTAAAAGGCGTGTGTGTGTTGGCGGGACACAGTGTTTCTTCGGAAGCGATCGAGTGCGAACAACGAGCGACAAGCGAATATTCGGAGCGATTATTTCGACGCGTATTGTGTGCAGTACAGTGTTTAATTTTAAATAAAGTGCTGAGTCAGTTTCGAGAACAGTCGGCGTTTAATTGTTTGTCCTGAACCCCGTTAGCCCGTAACATTTGGTGTCAGAAGTAAGGACAAATGCCGGTGTTCCCGAAAGACGACGAAGGTATCCGTACCCGAAGCCAGCGCCAGCAAGAGATGGACCGAGGGCGTTTCGAAGATAGTCCGGCACAAGAGCCGGTTTCGCAGCCAATGACGCAGACGACTGCAGGCCCATCTGGAGTGTCGCCGACATGGGCACCTAGTGAATTATCGGCCATTATGTCGATGCTGCAAGAGCAAGCTCGACGTCAAGAGGAGCAAGCTCGACGTCAAGAGGAGCAAGCTCGACGTCAAGAGGAGCAAGCTCGACGTCAAGAGGAGCAGGCTCGTGAGTTGAAGGAGCAGCTCCAACGTGACAAAGAGGAGCAAGCTCGACGTCAAGAGGAGCAAGCTCGACGTCAAGAGGAGCAAGCTCGACGTCAAGAGGAGCAGGCGCGTAAATTGGAGGAGCATCTGCAGCGTGGGCAAGAAGAGCAGGTCTTACTTATGAAGAATTTGCAAGCTACGGTCGGAAAGGAATTAAAAATCATGAAAGACCAAGTGGACCAGCATGAGCGGCGTATTGCAAAGGCCGAAGCCCAAATCGCCGACGTCAAACAACTTGTGGAAACACGTGTGTGTAGTGCCGCAAGTTCTGTGGTGGCTGCACCGTCAGGACGTGGTTTTAAAGTACCACCATTTGATGGCACATCATCTTGGTCGGCCTACAAAATTCAATTTGAGGCCGTGATGCAGGCAAACGGGTGGACCAAGGATCAAGCCAAGACTGCTCTAACCTTAGGTTTACGTGAGCAGGCCTTAACCGTCCTGGAGGCTCTTGGCAGAGATGTTACATATGATCAGCTGGTCGAGGCCTTGGAGTCGAGGTATGGTGATGCCCACCTGGAACACGTCTTTCGTGCTCAGCTTAAGGATCGAGCTCAACGTAATACCGAAAACCTACAGCAGTGGGCCCTGGAAGTTGAGAAGCTGGTTCGTAAAGCTTACCAGTCCACACCTGCACTGATTGATGGAATTCTAGTGCAGGCTTTCGTCGACGGAATCCGCGACTTAGAGGTGCGGGCTGCTGTGAGGCTTGGGCATCACGAGACCCTGAAAGATGCGTTGGCTCACGCGCTGGAAGTGGAGGCTGTACGACAAGACCATCGAGCTCACCGCATTAGAGAGGTTGTGGCATCACCTCCACCACGCAATCGTATTCAGGGGTACAGTCCGCGCTGCTTTAACTGCGGTGAAAGAGGTCACCTCCGCTTGAATTGTAGAAAACGACGGGATGAAGGAGAAAATAGACCTGAGGAGAGGGTGGTTAACACCGCCGAACAGCAGCAGGGAAACGAGTAAAGGCCAGGACTATGGGGCGGGTGCTGGCCGGGGTCCAAGAAGCCCCAAGGGTGTTGATCTCACAAGCACATGATGGGAATAGCTTAACCATTAGAGGCGAAGTCAACGGAACACCTTGTAAGCTGACGTTAGACACTGGAGCTTCCCGCACGGTTGTTAGTATCAGGCTGGCGAATCGGTTCCTTGGGGACTATAAAGGTAACCGTGGACATATAGAACTTCTAACAGCCACCGGTCAGCACATATCCGTCCAGGGTGAGAAGAGTGTACGGCTAAAACTAGGTGAAGTAATCTATCTGCATGATGTCATCGTGGCTGATATTGTTGACGATTGCATTCTGGGCCTGGACTTCATGCGAAAACATGGATGTGAAATCGACGTCAAACAGGGCGTGCTGAAATGCGGCTCAGAAGAGCTTTTTATGGAAGGAGCACCAACAGGAAAAGCATACTGCTTGAAGAAGACTGTGGTTCCACCTAGATCAGAAGTCATTGTACCAGTTAGTTTGCCACGGAATTCTGGTCCAAAAGAAAGGTGTGTCCTCATTGAGAAGATTGACAATGATCATCCATGGAAAATTGCGAGAACCCTGGTAAGGTCTGCAAATAAGTCGGCTGTACGCGTACTCAACCCCAGTACCGAGCCACAAATAATAAAAAAGGGGGTGGTAATGGGTTCTTGCGAGGAAGTGGATTGGATGCGCAAATGCCAAGATTTACCCACGGTGACGAGCATGGCACCTGCGAAATTCGACGTGTCATCACTTTTGAAAGACTGTGGTGAGTTGTCTTTAGAAGAGATTAACAAGGCCAAGAAAATGTTAACACAGTACGCCGACATCTTTTCTTCTAGTGATGCTGACATAGGAAGAACTAATTTGGTCCAGCACAAGATTAACACAGGCAATGAGTTACCAATTCGTCAGCGACCACGAAGACTGCCAGTTGCCAGAGAGAAAGAAGTGGATACCATGATTGACGGGATGCTGAAGGATGGTGTCATAGAGCCTTCATCTAGTCCATGGTGCTCCCCAGTGGTCTTAGTAAAAAAGAAGGACGGCAATATGCGGTTTTGTGTAGACTACCGTCGGTTGAACGATATACAAAGAAGGACAGCTATCCTTTACCAAGGATTGATGACACTCTAGACACGCTTACCGGAATGAAGTGGTTTAGCACGCTAGACTTGAAGAGCGGTTACTGGCAAGTGGAAATTGACTCAAGAGACAAGGAGAAAACTGCTTTTTCTACTGGTAAAGGTCTATGGCAATTTAAGGTTATGCCATTTGGATTGTGCAACGCTCCTGCGACTTTTGAGAGACTGATGGAACTTGTACTTACCGGACTGATTGGGGACGCTTGTCTTGTCTACTTGGATGACATCATAATAGTAGGCCGCACATTCGAAGACCATCTTCGCAATCTTGAACGTGTCTTATCGAAGATCCGGGGGGCTAATCTTAAACTGAGTCCCAAGAAATGTTCACTTTTCAAGAAGCAGGTTAACTTTTTAGGACACATTATTTCAGCAGCTGGCGTACAAACAGACCCCGACAAAGTTGTGGCAGTCAAGGAATGGCCAGTTCCAAGAGACAAGACACCAGTTCGTGCGTTTTTAGGCTTGTGCTCCTATTACCGGCGATTTGTGAAGAATTTTGCAGACATAGCCAAGCCTCTACATAAGCTTACAGAAGAGAAGAGACAGTTTTGCTGGGATGAGAATTGCGACACCGCATTCCAAACGTTAAAAGACCGTCTGTGTAATACACCTATATTGGGTTATCCTGACACTGCAAACGAGTTTATAGTGGACACAGACGCAAGTAATACTAGTATTGGCGGTGTGTTGTCACAACGAAAAGGAGAAAAAGAGGTTGTGATAGCTTACTTCAGCAAATCCTTATCTAAGCCTGAACGGAATTACTGCGTCACAAGAAGAGAACTGCTAGCCGTAGTCAAATCACTGCAACATTTTAGTAAATATTTGCTCGGGCGGAAATTCCACCTACGAACAGACCATGCTGCCTTGAAGTGGCTACTGCAGTTCAGAAATCCAGAGGGTCAAGTAGCAAGATGGATTGAGTTGCTACAAGAGTTTGACTATGTGATAGAACATCGCAGTGGGAAATCTCACGGTAATGCAGACGCTCTATCAAGAAGACCTTGCGCAGAGAACTGCAAACACTGCGTCAAACAAGAGGTTAAGGAAGAAGTGCCTGTGCGAATAATAAGGACAGACCTCAGCAACGAGTGGCGAGACACACTACTGGAAGCGCAGGATAGTGACGCAGATCTAAAACCGATCTTTGAGCGGTTAAAAGCTGGTACCGCGAAACCTAAATGGCATGAAGTTGCAGCGTTAAGTTCCACTACGAAGAGCTACTGGGCCCAGTGGGACAGCTTGGTTATACATGATGGAGTACTGTGCCGTAAATGGGAAAACGCAAAAGGCGATCGATGTCATTTGCAAATGGTAGTCCCTAGAGCTAAGATCCCAGAAGTTCTGCAGCTCTACCATAATGGATGCTCAGGAGCTCACATGGGGGTCAAAAGAACTCTGCTGAAGATCCGCGAAAGATTTTATTGGATCCACTGCCGAGACGATGTTGAGGAATGGTGTCGTAAATGCACAACTTGCGCGGCTGTGAAGGGTCCTCATACTCGAAGTAGAGGAGCATTAAAAATTTACAATGTTGGAGCTCCATGGGAGCGAATTGCTCTGGACGTAGCAGGACCTTTCCCTGTAAGTGACAGTGGGAATAAGTACTTCATGGTGGTCATGGATTACTTCACGAAGTGGCCGGAAGTATTTGCCATTCCCAACCAGGAAGCTTCAACAGTCGCAGATAAATTAGTCCATGAAGTATTCTGCCGGTTTGGAGTACCTTTAGAAATTCACAGCGATCAAGGACGCAATTTTGAATCCCAAGTATTTCAGGAAACATGTCGAGTATTGGGCATTCACAAAACCAGAACAACCTCCTACCACCCACAATCTGATGGCATGGTGGAACGATTTATTCAAACGTTAGAGAGATACCTGGCAAAAGTTGTAGAAAGCAGGCAAAAAGACTGGGACAAGCACATTCAGCCGTTTCTCCTGTCATATCGTAGTGCGGTTCACGAGAATACGACGGTGACACCAGCTTTCGCTAACTTTGGAAGAGAATTACGACTGCCTGCTGATCTGATAACTGGTATCCCTCCTGACACCCCACGTAGTGTAACAGACTACGCGGACGATCTGCGCAAGAGATTGAATGACGTATATGAACACGTCCGAGTATCAGGTCAGCAAATGTCCGAGAGGATGAAGACCCGCTATGACCGAAAAATGAACAACAGCGGTTTCGACGAAGGTTTACTAGTATGGTTGCACAACCCAGTTCGATGCAAAGGCAAGTCTCCCAAATTACAAGCGAAATGGGACGGACCCTATAGAGTTGTCACCAAGATTAATGATGTCACCTACCGAATCCAGAAAGGCCAGCGATCTGCACCTAAGATAGTTCACGTCGACCGTTTAGCGCGTTATTATGGCTGTAACAATGCTCGGGACGAGCATGTCTTAGGAGGGGGCAGTGTTACGCGTGCATAATAGAACCATATCTTGCCGAACGCGCCGCGTTTCATCCATAAATGTACAGAACGTTCTCGTGCGTTCGAGCCGCGCTGAGACGGGCCGCGTGACGTCACGCGCCGATAAGAGATCGACGAATATAAAAGGCGTGTGTGTGTGTTGGCGGGACACAGTGTTTCTTCGGAAGCGATCGAGTGCGAACAACGAGCGACAAGCGAATATTCGGAGCGATTATTTCGACGCGTATTGTGTGCAGTACAGTGTTTAATTTTAAATAAAGTGCTGAGTCAGTTTCGAGAACAGTCGGCGTTTAATTGTTTGTCCTGAACCCCGTTAGCCCGTAACACTAACATAAGATTTGAGCAAAATACAGTATTGTTACATTTTGGAAATAAAGGCTATATTATTAATATTATAATTAACAAAATAATTTTCCATCGAATTCTAAAAAAAGAAGGTCCTCAATTTGTACGTATCTTCTTTATTTTTAATTTCAATAGCCTCGCGTATCATCCTAGGTAGGAATCGTTGTTCTTTGGCAAGTATTTGTGGACTGATCACGAAGAAACGTTTATTAACGTCGGAAATAAAACCAAATCGTGATAGAATCCGTAAAAATAGTTTTATTTCAATGAGTAGCATTCGCTATGCATGTTACGCATTATCTCCGCCAAATGAGGACCGATTTTGAAGATTGTTTTTGTGTTCGATAGAGTTTGGTCACGATCGGATAAGTTTGAAGTTGGTCCGTTAAGATTTTAAACTAGTAATTCTAAAATAAAAAGTACCTACTCAACATGACCTTCCTATAAAATGTACTGCTAGGCACGGACATCCTCTACTAATGTGACGGATTCGGCCTTACTCCTTAATAATAACTGCCGTTATCCCAAGTCACTGTGGGGTCGACGCAACACGTTTTTTGAATATGTTGCAGAAAAGATTCGTCTTTATTTTTTATGACCGGCATTTGTCAATAATAGTTAACTAAAAGTATTGAAGGTTTATGTCGAGCCTTTATATTTTATTGAAGCAATAAAAGATCGCTTTCATCAATCCAAATTCATCATAAAGAGCGTGGAAAGCAATTAACCTCGGCAATTAAACTACAATCCTTCAAAGTGCTCTACTGACGCATCAACTCTAATGTTTAAGCTTCAGTGTTTTATTTCAAACAGAAACTCGAATAAAACTTAGTTTTCTGTGGAAAGCCCATCGTTACCAAAAAAATAACAACTGTTAAGACGAGGCTACACTTAATGTTTTTCTTTTATTGTTTGTATAAAATTTTATTTCAATAGTTTTGTAACTGGAGAGGGATTATTGTTTGAAATTCAATTTCATCCCACAATGTAATGTTTAATTGTACTAGATCGACAAAATAATTAAGTACTTTGCCGCTTGATTTTTTTTTTATCGAAACGCAAACAAGACTAAAATTGGGTAGTACTTACATCTAATGGTAAGCGCAGTACAGTCTAAAAAAAATTATTCCAAGCGCAGAAAGTGACTACGATATACTTACGTCTGATGGTAAGCGCAGTGCAGTCCAAAAAAAAATATCGACTAACAATGAATTTATCGATGGTCACCAGAATTTTGGCGGCCTGAAGAGGAAAGAAGAAAATCGAGGGGTTCGCGACAAGTCAGACCGTCCATCATACTCCTCGAAATAATTGAACAAACACTAGTTGATCCTGCAACCCGATCTACATAAGGATCTTAGTTCGGTCCCAGATGTGATAGGGGGCGAGCCTATCGCCATATCGGGCACAAATTCCAGACTCCGGGCTGATATGGAAAAATCCAATATCACTTTGCCCGACCCGGAGATCGAACCCGAGACCTCAAGACGGTAGTCGTACCAAAATAAAACCACGTCACCGACGCAGTCCTGTCAGTAAATTTTTATCAAAAGAGTAATTTGACGTTTTGACAATTATTGTATGAAATACCTGTCAAAATAATATAGCAGATAAAAATATGGATGATTATCTATTTCGTGACAGCTATACTTGTAAAAGAGATGTGTTAAACCGTGTGGAAAGTTATGTAAAACAGATCTGCGGTTAGCAAAAATCCAAACTCAAGTCCCTAAGCAACCCCAAGTATCTAAAAATGAACCGCGAAAAACATAATACCGCGTACATTCCGTACCGCCCCTAACGTCTTAAGGCTCGTTAAGGATCACTTTAGATAGCCCCGACGATTACCACGCGATTCCCAACTTTCACATCCCGAGAGACTATTCGTAAATAAAAAACGACATGATTATCTGATGCTTTAAAAGTTTGATGTGCGAATGCGTCCTCGGGGTGCGCTGTTGTTTATCGCCCGACTTCCAAAAAGGAGGAGGTCCTCAATTCGTCGGTATTCTTTTTTACATATAATATAAGCTCACGGCTGTATCCCCGAAGGGAAGCGCACTAGCGAAATAGTACACCCACGTTTCGCCGAGCTTAGTTCCATCCCAGATGTGATAGGGGGCGAGCCTATCGCCATATCGGGCCAAATTCCAGACTCCGGGCTGATATGAAAAAATCCAATATCACTTTGTCCGACCCGGGGATCGAACCCGAGACCTCAGAACCGTAGTCGTACCGAAATACCACCACGCCACCGAGGCAATTATTATGGTATTCTTTTTTATGTATGTTAGGCGATATCTCCACTAAATGTGGACCGATTTTTAAAATTATTTGTGTTCGATAGAACTTATTTCAAGGGTGGTCCCATATAAATTTAGTCACGATCGGATCTGAAGTCGGTCCGTTAAGTTTTTAAACTTGTGATTATTTTGAATGGAGTAAAGGCATTATGGAATGGGGTAAAGGAATTATGGAAAGGGGTATTTGATATATTTAATATCGTATAAACGTAAAATTAAGTCAAGTCAGTCCGACTTGTGACAACGAAAGGTGTAAGGCTTTCGAAACATTGAGACTAAAAATAAAATCCAAATAAAATAATGATATTATTGAAAGTATATTACATAGTTAAACACCAACACTAATGCCTAAAGTCATTGGATTGGTAGAGGAAGCTCATACCCAGCAGTGGGACAGTAATATTACGGAGCTGATATTATATTACTATTATTAGACATAGCTAAAAGGGGTAAACAGATATTGCAAAATAAAAAATACATTTCGTAGTTGATGTCAATGTTTTTCAAAGATCGAAAGTTCCATTTTATTAATTATTTACTAGTGTTCACTTTGCATACTATTTATATAAATATCCTATTAACATCGTTCGTAAACAACTATCCGCCAGCAATAACATTAATAGCTAATGGATTAATGTAGTTTTAAATGAATTAGCTCTATTTTAATCACATCAATATTGTGATAATACTTCAACTAAATTCATAATTTCTACGTTACAATACTTGGCGATAGAATCGCCCCTTATCAGATGTGAGACAGAAACGAGCTCGGCGAAATGAAGGTGTTCTAGTTCTCTAATTTGCCTCTGTCTACCTTTTCGGGTACAGGGTTTCGGATACAGGCGTGAGCCTATATATGTATATAAGTACCATTGGCTTAATATCTTAGTATCAAAGAATCTCTGATATATTTTCTTCCTGCCTGGCGTTATCCCGGCCTTCTGCCAGGATCCGCCTTTCTATTTACACGCTTCCACTTCGCCCGATCTTGAGCATCCTCCATAGTGAGACCAGAGAATCTCTGATATATAATTCTATATTCCTTTTCAAGATATTATTATCTACAAAAGTCGGCCCACAATACATTGAGCCTCAATATATCATTCCACAAAAGAATAGTCTATACACGCAACCGCACGTTTACCCCGACTTTGACCTCCAAATCCATTTACCCCAATGCACTCGTTTACCCCAACCTTTCCACAAAAAACATATGAGCCCAACGCAAACCTACTTTTGATTCCAAGAAGTCACGGACTTCCCATTACGGGCCCAAACCACTTTAGTATTCCGGTATTAGTTTCTGTGGAATATTTTAAGGATCCGAATTACCCCTTTTACGATGGGGCCAGTTGTTCCAGGCTTGCGTTATGACCTTTACGTCATACACCACTATAAACTGCGGGAATTTGTCTCTAAGGCTTTTGTTGTAATTCAAGTAGATAGAGGGATAAATTATCGGTCATTTCATAGGATTTTAGGTTTCGTTGATTTGAGAGGGAATAAAAGAGAGTTAAAAATATTTATACCCAATAATCTGCTTTAATATTTATATATTCTATATATTCTATAAAATGAATAACTAAATATTGATTATAATCGCTTGTGCCAAACTCTGGCCTAAATGGAAGGATTGCATCTTCGCCGAATTCTTCCAGTTTAAATGACACTGAACTTATGGGTATTGAGAAGCTCAGTGTTATGAATATAGTAAAATATCACGTAGGTAGTAATTTATGGTACAAAGTTATTGCTGCTACTATTTTCAGATTTGCTAGGATGCGATCCTTCCACTATGTACTGTATCATTCAGATGATAATTAGAATATCTATATATTAATTATTAAAGTGTTGTTTATATGGTTCAAGAAACAAGTCCTTTAAATAACATACCAATTTCATGAAATACTGAATAATTTTAATAGTATGTTCTTATTAAACAACAAAGACAATTTGTATTTTAAATCATATTATTCAGTCAAATTTATGATTTCCAATTATTCACGGGACCATTCGTTGGACGATAAAACAAGATAACTCGGCATTACGACTAGAAAAAAATCAAAATTCATGCCTTTACTAGATTAGGGTCATCAAAATCGCATTTGAAATATTACAAACTTAAAATGATTTAAGCTTGCGACTAGTATTAAAGAAAAGAAGATATCTCTCACAGTTATAAATCGTGTGAACCTAGTATAAGCTGATAAAAACTTCAATGAGCATTTTTTGGAAAAAAATTATAGTATTAGGAGTAGGTATATAATTTATTTGTGGTAGCCTTCGTTTTTGGAAAAATCTTATCAGTGTTTTGATTTTTATGATTGACTGCCTCGGTGGCGTGGTTGTATTTCGGTAGGACTAACGTCCTGAGGTCTCGGGTTTGATCCTCGGATCGGGGTGCAAAGTGATATTGGATTTTTGTGCCCGATATGGCTCGCCCCCTATCTAGGACGGAACTAAGCTCGGCGAAATGTGGGGGTTCTAGTTCGCTAGTGCGCCTCTGCCTACCCCTTTGTGGATACAGGCGTGAGTTTATGTTATGTCTTACCAGTATTAGGAGTATTTTTGTAGCCTTTTCTATTGGAAGATTATATGGCATTAGGTCGAAATGTCGACCTTGAAATCATAATAGATTGCGCGATGTACAATCAACAGGTAGTTTAATTCACCAGTTATTACACCGGGGGTGTAACTCAGTGGTAGAGTGTCTGCTTCGCATGCTGAAAGTCCTGGGTTCAAGTCCCAGCACCTCCACAAATTTTATTTTACCTTATTTTTTGTGCCTGAAAGCCTAATTATAGTCCAATTTTTTCATCACCCCACTTTAATGAGAGGTCAGTGCAATATACTTTTTATGTATATTACAGAAAAATTCACTTTAGTTTGAATGATTGGTCGCTTGGCTGACAGCGACTTTGAATCATCCAGTCATGGGCAATCTTTGTCATAAAAACACGTGTTAGACGACCTGGGATTCGAACCGAAGACGACCTGGCCCACAGCAAATATTCTGACCGACATATCAGAATATACCTCTAATAATAATATAATATTTGCACTGTAATATTACTGTCCCACTGCTGGGCACGGGCCTCCTCTACTGATGAGAGGGGTTAGACCTTAGTCCACCACGCTGGCCTAATGCGGGTTGATAGACTTCACATACCTTCGAAATTCTTGTGGAGAAATTCTCGGGTATGCAGGTTTTCTCACCATGTTTTCTTTCACCGTTATAGCAAGCGATAATTCACAAAGAAAACGCACTTAACATAGAAAAGTCAGAGGTGCTCCATTTTGGGGTTGGTCTCGAAACTCCCGTACTTGTCTCGGCAGTTCTTTTTTTTTTATAGCAGAGATTGGCAAACGAGCAGATCGGTCACTTGATGGTAAGTGATCTCCACCGCCCATAGACACCCAAGACACAAAAAGAATCATGGGTGCGTTGCCAACCTAAAAGGAGGGAATGGAAGGGGAGGGAAAAAGGAACTGGGAAAGAAAGGGGGAAAAGGGCCACCGGAAATCTCACTCACCGAACGAAACTCGACAGCAAGCTGCCACTTTACGTCGGTTTTCTGTGAGACAGTGGTATCTAACCGGTCGAGCCGGCCCATTCGTGCTATAGACGTCACTGTCTACAGCGTGGCTCTACCACTTGGTACCATTCTCAACTGAGCTATCGCTGGTTATAGAATAACTTTCAGAATAACTAACTTATAATACTATATATAATAACCTTATTCTTACCCCTTAATATCTCCTGTAAACGGGGTACCCCATAATTTAACCCAAAGCCGACCGCTAGTAAATACAAGCGCTCTTTTCACCGTACCGTTTGTACCCAAATCAAAATCATTTATTTACCCAATATCGCCGCAGCGTTCATCTTGATCCTCACGATCGTCAAATGTTAAAATTATGGGGTATTGTATTTTTTAACCGACTTCAAAAGAAGGAGATGGTCCTCAATTCGTATTTTTTATGTATGTTACGCGATATCTCTGCCAAATGTGGACCGATTATTAAAGGTTAGTTTTTGTTCATAGAGCTTATTTCAAGGGTAGGCTTATAAATCCCATATCCATTTGATATAAATGATTTTATAAATTTGACGATCGGATAAATTTTGAAGTCAGTCCGTAAAGTTTTTAAACTTGTGATTATAAATGTTATACTCTTAAAACATCATTTATTTTATAATTTATCATCAAACTTTTAATTTTTACATTCATTATGCTATCTCCATTATTGGGGTAATCTGGGATATAGCTAATACAGCTACGGTTTATCGAGGTTTTTCATCCCATAGTATCCATTTGGGACCTCGTCGCCATGTTGGGCATAAATTCCAATCTCGTTTGAATTATAATATGTCGTTTTTTAAATCAATCACGCTATGCATTGATAGTCCGAATGAATAATAATTAACATTATTATATTTGGATGTGAATTATTTTTGTAATGAGATATAAAATTATAAATTAATGTCACCAATAAATGTAAAAGTTATTTTTTAAAAGAACTACAAGTATAATAATTTTTGTTTATTGAGGCATGAAATTAAATTAAATTTCATATAATATTTTCAAGAGCGTATTTATAATATTAAAATAAGAGAATAAAATAATACAATTTGAAGGTGTGTTCTAATTTATTTTACGCATTTACATCGTCAACGCAATGAAAATAAGCAGTCTCTAGTTGCTACTTAACGAATAAGTTATTTTAATATGTGAAAAGTAAATAAATAAAGCAAAATAATTATTACATTAAATGATATGTTTTAGATGAAAAGCCACAATAATAGCAAAATAATTAAATAAAAAAATAATAACGAGCTAATCAAAAATAAAATCTGTTTTAACTATGCAAACAAATGTAACTAAAATGAATTGAGACTTGAAAATAAAATGGTTTGTGTTATTAAAAATTATTTGTCAACAAATACCGACTTCAAATAAGAATAAAATCATTTGTTTTTTAATTTTTTATTAACAACTTTAAATGAATTTATAATTAAATACCCATAACATAACATAAACTCACGTCTGTATCCCCGAAGGGGTAGGCAGAGGCGCACTAGCGAACTACAACACCCACATTTCATCGAGCTTAGTTCCGTCTCAGACTTGATAGGGGGCGAGCTTATCGCCATATTGGACACAAATTCCGGACTCCGGGCTGATAAGGAAAAATCCAATATCACTTTGCCCGACCCGGGGATCGAACCCGAGACCTCAGAACGGTAGTCACACCGAAATACCACCACGCCACTGAGGCAGTCCAAATTAAATACATAGTTATTAAATTGAATGTGTGTGCAATTTGTAACACAATATTTTGGGGTAAACCCTTGGTACATGGGCTCGGCAAACTTACCCCAACTTCGGTCATATTATAATCAAACTTGGGACGCTGGCACCAATTTACTGTTAACCGTATATTGTATATCTGATACAATTAATTAGTTTTGGATTCACTACCTTGGACGTGATGATATTAATATTGTTGAAATTATTAATATTAACCAATGACTAAAGAAAAAAAGGGGACCCGGCATAACTACGAAAAATACGTGTTTACTGTGAAGCCAGTTCCGCCATTTTAGATTCGCGTTCTATCTAATATATAAAATTCTCGTGTCACAGTTTTCGTTGCCATACTCCTCCGAAACGGCTTGACCAATTTTGATGAAATTTTTTGTGCTTATCCGGTATCTATGAGAATCGGCCAACATCTATTTTTCATCCCCTTTTATTTTTTAGTCAAAATTTTTAATTTCTATTTTTTATTATACAACATACAAAAATACATACAATCCTCAATTTTCACCCTTCTACGATCAACCCTTATTTTTTAATAGCCATTTTAGTAATTTAATCATTTTTCCTCTCCGGTCGAAAACTGATCAATCGTCATTTAATTAGTTATCCCCGCCAGATGTCTACAGGTGACAGACTGGGTGACAGATGGGTTACATACAGGGTGACTGACGGGTGACAGACGGGGTGACAGACTGGGTGACAGACGGGTGACAGACGGGGTGACAATCGAGCAGATAGATGGGGTGACCGACGGGTTGACCGACAGGGTGACTGTCGGGGTGACCGACGGGGTGATGGACGGGGTGACTGACGGGGTAACTGATGGGGTGATGGACGGGGTAACTGACGAGGGTACTGACTGGGTGACTGACGGGGTGACTGACGAAAACGGACCAAAGTAGATCATCTCATTACCTCCTTTAGAATTATTGGATTATAGGTGCCTACAACTCATTCTTTCAACCCTCTCTCTCCTACGCAGACGAAGTTGCACGGGTCAGCTAGTTTACATATAAGTTGTCGCCGTGTCATAAGAATTAAATGACGTATAAATACTTATTGATTTTATAATTGTAAATACGGTGTTTTATTTACAATTTATATTTTTTTATTTAATTTCAGAATATGAAAAACATGCATAACAGTTATATTAATGGGATCTGTGTTTCTTTAAGTCGCTATTTTTGTCCCATACATTAGGAATGCTTCATTTTTTCGTAGTTATGCCTTGTCCTCTATCTTCTTTTGTCTAAGATATTGTATAAGATAACATACCGTAATACTGACGCCATCTTCTAGGTCTGCCCCGTTGTCGAGTTTTACTACTGGCCACTACGCATCCACTGTGTGGTGATTTTAACCCAGAATTCATCAGACATGTAGCATACGTGGCCTGACCAGTTCCATTTAAGTTTTGCAGCTGTTTGTCTCAAGTCAGTAATTTTTGTTTTGTTTTTGTTTTTGTGATTAACTAGATTCACATCTACCTGGCGAATGGTAGCAACAGACCGTGATAAGAGGAAGGAGGAGAAAGAGGCCCTATTCCAGCAGTGGGTCATAAATGGCGAAAATAAAATAATAATAATAAATAAATACTGGCGCGCAGATTGTCGCCTCCTAGGTCTAGTGGCAGCATATAGGTACAAGCTGTGGACAGAGAGGTCGTGGGTTCGGTCCCAGGTTAGGCAAAGTGATTTTTCTAATTTAATTCGAAAGATTTGCTAAAATGGTACGAATATGAAAACAATGTTTTGCGATTATTAAGAGAACAATAAATTAGAATGAAACGCGTACTTCTAATTAAAATTATTAATAAATTAAATTTATCTTTACATAGTATAAAACAAAGTCGCATCCCGCTGTCTGTCCGTCCCTAAGTCCCTATGTATGCTTAGATATTTAAAACTACGCAACGGATTTTGATGTAGTTTTTAAATAGATGAGTGATTCAAGAGGAAGGTTTATATGTATAATCATCGATATATTATTTACCTAGATGCACAGTTGACGCTCGGAAAATGGGACAGCAAAGAAGTGCTTAAGCACTCCTTTTCCCTACAGTTGGATGCCGATAGAATTCTAAATTTGAAAATTCAAATTTAAGAACGCTTGATCATTTCGTTTAAAAAGCTACTTTATAACACGTGCATAGGGTTATGTGTGATTTAATTAGAACTTGTGATCTTTTTCTTTGTTTTATTCCTGAGACCACTTTTTAGGGGGATATTTGCAAAGAACTGTGCATCTAGGGTATAATATATTGATGTGTATAATACATGCATAATATTTTGACAGCTTCTGTTGCGTGCGCTGTTATGCATTTGTGACGCAGACGAAGTTGCGCGGGTCAGCTAGTTTATTATAAATCACTTTTAATTATTAATTATTACTTATATTTAAAATATTATTTCTAAAACTAAACTAAAAAAGGGAGCTCTGGCAACGGATTGGAGGTGCTGGGACTTGAACCCAGGACTTTCAGCATGCGAAGCAGACACTCTACCACTGAGTTACACCCCCGGTAAGAGGGTTGACGAACTTAACTACCAGTATGATATAACGGCTGTTAGATTGACGTGTTTCACATAACATAACATAACATAAGCTCACGCCTGTATCCCCGAAGGGGTAGGCAGAGGCGCACTAGCGAACTAGTACACCCACATTTCGCCGAGCTTAGTTCCGTCCCAGATGTGATAGGGGGCGAGCCTATCGCCATATCGGGCACAAATTCCAGATTCCGGGCTGATATGGAAAAATCCAATATCACTTTGCCCGACCCGGGGATCGAACCCGAGACCTCAGAACCGTAGTCGTACCGAAATACCACCACGCCACGGAGGCAGTTCATTGAAAGAAAGAAAGAAAAAATAGACATTTATTGCGTTTTAGCTGTTACATAATTAGGTACTTAGATCTATTAAAATACACAGAGGGAAAAAAATAATAAGAAAAACACCATCACGTGTATGTGCACACACCCACATGTGTACACATGTGCATATATACACATACACACATTAAATACATACATTTACATTCCCCTCCCATCTTCCTCCCTGGATCCATCAACCAGCAACTTGGTCGGGCACCGAGCAAAAAATACACAACTACAAAAATTATCATCATACAATTATTTGCGGCGCGGTAAGACTAACGCCCGCATGTTCAAACGCGACTCAACTTTAACGGCTTCTTACATTGATTTTCGCCATACAATTTTGACAGACAAGGCGGCCTTAAATGACATAAGGCGACCTTAAGGCTGAGATCTATAGAGCGAACTTCGACTAAGTCTAAGTCAAAGTTACGAACTCAGTGAGGATTTGGAATTATTAAATCAAACTAAGACTTAGTCCGAATTATTATTATTTTTTTTTATAGCAGAGACTGGCAAACGAGCAGATGGGTCACCTGATGGAAAGTGATCTCCACCGCCCATAGACACCCAACACAAAAATAATCATGGATGCGTTGCCAACCTGAAAGGAGGAAATGGAAGGGGAGGGAAAAAGGGATTGGGAAAGCAAGGAGGAAATGGGCCACCGGAAATCTCACTCACCGAACGAAACGCGACAGCAAGCTGCCACTTTACGTCGGTTTTCTGTGAGATAGTGGTATCAAACCGGTCGAGCCGGCCCATTCGTGCTGTAGACATAATTGTTTACAGCGTGGCTCTACCACTCCAGAAGACAAGAAACACACTGACAAGAAAAACACACTGACAGACAGATTAAACAAAGATTTTCTTATAAAAAATGACTCGGACTAAGTC
>JAYMYI010000050.1:0-2500 GCA_036417725.1 Clanis bilineata
AAATTTAATTACCATTCACCTACATTCATGTAATATTTTGTACATTATTATTACGAGTACCTACGTACATTGTATAATCCATAGATAAGGTATTGCCAGTTTTGAGTGAATATTGTTCACAATGTAGGTAATTTACAGAAAATAAAGCACACTACTGGGTACTCACAATCTCTTTAATAATATACAGAAAAAACAAAATGTACAACTATATTTTGTTACCTTAAAAACTTATAGTTTTTCTAATTAAGAAGGAACCAACTGTAACTAATAACTGTATGATGATGACGTTTGAGTGAATTTATTATATATCAATAATAATAATATATAATTTAAAAAGTTTGCAAAACTCTCAATAACATTAAGTATCTGAAAATATTTAAGACGCGGTAAGTTTGTTTTTATTTTTGTAAATTTTCCCTTTCGGGAAGGCAAAGGGATCTAGCCCATACAGCCTCGTCTTAAGTGCTTTTTATTTCTTTATTTGCTTATATCTAATTTTTCACAAGTGCAATGAAATCGGATGTGTTCGATTTCAAGGCCCTGCCCTGAAGTTTTGGCGTTAATTCCTTCCAGTTTGATGCTCTTCAGACGATTTTCTCGCAGCAGAGGAGTCGAACATGGTCGACCCATCCACCCGACAAAAAGCGTCCAAAATCACTTATTTCAAAGCTTCCACATACTGTCCATCTTCGTTGATGTTTATTGCTTAGATTCACATCACATTTAAACGACAAGCACAACTTTAGACTAGAATATGAAATCATTAAAACAAGCGACCACCCGCACCGTCAGAATTCCCGCCAAAACTCTTGTTTTTATTATTTAATTTCATTCACATGGAACTGGCTAAGGTCAGAGAAACATGCTGCCAAATCATAAGTTCATCAAGTCGAGACCTGTCAAGAAACGATGAATAATGTTTTTGAGTTTGTGCAATAAACATTTAAAATTAATTATATAGATTCAACCTAACTGTGTATCGAAATATGTAAGTAAATCTATGTGAAGCTTCGTCGAGGGACGTGGTGACTCTTTTTTCGGGGATTCGACTAAAACACATCGTTATGAAAGACAAAACTATTGCCACCGAAAATTCAGCAAGACCATAAAATCGGACCATAAAATATATAAAAACGTAAGTAACTAATCAGTTGGCAGCACGGTCGCAGACGTTTGCCGGTTCCGCGTGGACGCGTGAAACGTGAAACAATAAAAAAAAGTGAGTTTTGACAGGACGGGTTTTCTGACGGTGCCGGTGGTCGCTCGTTTTAATGATTGTCTAATTTTGTGCTTGCTGTATAAATGTGTTATGTGATTTTATGCGATAAACATCAACGAAGATGGAAATAAGTGATATTGAACGCTTTTTGTCGGGTGGATGGGGGCCATGACAATGTTCGATTTCTCCGCTGCGAGAAAATCGTCTAAAAAGCATCAAACTGGAAGGGAGGAATTGATGCCAAATATCCAAATAGGACCTTGAAAACTTAGTTATAGATAGTTTCTAAGTTAAGTTAAGCGAGAAAGAAAAATATGTAACTAATGACTTGGCAGCATGGTCTCCGACCTTAGCCGGTTCCCTGTGGAACAAATGTAAAAAAAAAACAAACAATAAGAAAAATAACAAAATAACAACATGGCGGTAGTAAAACGAAGTCTTGTATTTGTTTAATTGCGCCGCGCCGCTGTGTGTGTGTGTGTGTGTGTGTGTGTTTCTCGAGTACCTATGTATTTAAATAATAGATAGAACATAATTATTTATCCAGTTTATTTGCAATGTATTTATGTGTGTCGGTTTCGCGTCGCGTCGCACCGATTTCAGTGTTACCAATCTGTGTTTGTGTACATATATGTTTAATGGACTCTGGATAGTTTATTTTTATAAATAAATCATTGTCGAATTTATAAATCTAATAACTACCTACTTTAGTGGAACTCTGTTATGTAGGTATACAAATTATAATATACAACTTAAAATTAAGTGTTTAATGAGTATCTATCTACTTACATAATTATCTAGTTTCAACATCACATTAATTGTTGCATTTACAGGTTATATGTAATAATTTTAGAACTTTTGTACTAGTTGACTAGTACGCCCCTGCCTACCCCATCGGGGGTGCAGCCGTGAGTTTATGTTATGTTACCTTAAAAATATTATAGATACACATATGTAATTATTGATGACTATCTGAATGTAAAAACATTTAGACCGCATGAATTTAAAGATCATTATGTACCTACATCAGATACACATGTGTAGATGTGTTTGTCTCTCTGTTTTTAAATAGTTAGTTATGCTGTAGGTGCAATGCTACAATGTTCAAAGTTAGTGTAATGTTTTGTTAATAATACATAAATATGTATGTGATGCTGTCTAGCAAATTGCACTTTCTCCTTTTAGAAGATTCTCAATAGTTAATTAATTAATTTATATTTTTGTTGCACTAGAAGAAATATATTTGTTTTCAAGATTTGCAAGATATTTAGTTTCTTGTTA
>JAYMYI010000050.1:10000-17500 GCA_036417725.1 Clanis bilineata
CCTTCGAACCTCTAACTTTCGTTCTTGATTGATGAAAACACCTTTGGCAAATGCTTTCGCTGATGTTCGTCTTGCGACGATCCAAGAATTTCACCTCTAACGTCGCAATACGAATGCCCCCAGTTATCCCTATTAATCATTACCTCGGAGTTCTGAAAACCAACAAAATAGAACCGAGATCATATTCTATTATTCCATGCACGAAATATTCAAGCAGCATTTTGAGCCCGCTTTGAGCACTCTAATTTGTTCAAAGTAAAATTGTCGGCCCATCTCGACACCCAATGAAGAGCATCGCGATAGGATTTTGATATTGAACCGACGCTCGTTAAAACGCCGGCTCACCGACGATATGCTCCGCAGACGTGTCAGTATCACCGCGTAAGCGTTGCACCGACAGCGCGGCGCACAAATGCAACTACGAGCTTTTTAACCGCAACAATTTTAGTATACGCTATTGGAGCTGGAATTACCGCGGCTGCTGGCACCAGACTTGCCCTCCAATTGTTCCTCGTTAAAATATTTAAAGTGTACTCATTCCGATTACGAGGCCTCGTAAGAGTCCCGTATCGTTATTTTTCGTCACTACCTCCCCGTGCCGGGAGTGGGTAATTTGCGCGCCTGCTGCCTTCCTTGGATGTGGTAGCCGTTTCTCAGGCTCCCTCTCCGGAATCGAACCCTGATTCCCCGTTACCCGTGACAACCATGGTAGTCGCAGAAACTACCATCGAAAGTTGATAAGGCAGACATTTGAAAGATGCGTCGCCGGTACTGGACCATGCGATCGGCAAAAGTTATCCAGATTCATCAAAATTAACGACTTCAGACGCGAGGCCCTCCGTCGATTGGTTTTGATCTAATAAAAGCACTCATCCCATCACTGGTCAGAGTTCTGATTGCATGTATTAGCTCTAGAATTACCACAGTTATCCAAGTAACCGAGTAAGATCTAAGGAACCAAAACTGATATATTGAGCCATTCGCGGTATCGCCTTAATACGGCTTGCACTGAGACATGCATGGCTTAATCTTTGAGACAAGCATATAACTACTGGCAGGATCAACCAGGGAGCCACCATCATAGCAGCAGAGCAGCAACAGCAGCAGCAGCAGCAGCAGCAGCAGCAGCAGCAGCAGCAGGCTGTGCTGCTGCTGTCCCTCTCTGTGCATCATCCCGTAATCGGCGACAATTTAAAAATTGGGCGCGCTGATCACAGAGATGTGTGTGTGGTAAAAATCAATAGTAAAATATATCACGCGCGTGTGTGTGTGCGTATGTTACACAAACACACGCGCGCATGATATATTTTAAACGTCGAAACAGATTCAAATACCGTTCAACGATGAATGTTCTAAAACACACCGAGATTAGACAAAATTCACAATACGGCACATAAAAATGTGCACATATTAGCTAGTTTCCGTATAAAACGAGATCGGACCAGAAATCCTCACGCGCGGTACATACAGAATACAACTCGATTATGCGTTAATTTCATTTGGAATCGTGTACGTGTGTGCCACATCAGTGCACACGCACAATGACGATACGGTATAATACACCACCGGTACCGATGCGCAAAGGCAGACGACAGACACAGCACATACAAACACAACCCCGCGTTTTGCAGTCGTCGTATGAGTAGTGTGCGTGCGCGCGCGCACCATTTGCACAACAGTTTCGGGACATAAACCGGATCGTCTATATTGATAGGAACTTTAAAAGAACGAAAAGCGAACAGTGATTCGATTTCGTAGTTCCGCACAGAGATTGTAAAGAAAAACACCAACAACATCCATTAAACAAACACACACACCCAACCCCACCCCGCCACTCACAAACATCACTCGCAAACTCTTTACTCGATTTATTCGAACACAACAAACATTTATAAATTTTGTAAAGAATAACATGTACTGAAAGCAGTAGCGGAACACACTTTTAAACACACAACAGTTGAGAGTTCACGCTCTGCGCGCTAGTCAACTGATCGCGTCGCGTGTGCCACTGCTCTCTGCACGTATAAGTTGAAAATGCGTATTCGACGGTAGCGGGAGACTGCGCGCGCGCATGCTCACGTGATAATATTGCAATGATTTTATTTTGATGAATAAAGAAATGAATCAATATACAAAGTATACACTATATACTACATACGCTATATACGCCTAAGACCACAACAAATAGACAGAGATGTTTACTTTATTCAGCCCTATATTATATGGCGTTGTAAATTTCGTAACATTCAGTATTTCAATCAGCTGTGTGTAGGTTAATTTAAAAAAAAAAGTAGTATAGAATGTTGCCAATTTTTTATTTTGACGTCAGGCAGGCAGCGGTTGTTAAAAAAAACGAAGACAAATCCTTTTTGCAACATGCTTGGAAAAGTTTGTTGCGCCGACCCCACACTACGGTGGGATATGGGGAGGTAGACAGAAAATTGACGAACATTTTTACCATAGATTTTAAATAAGGTTGTATCGGAACTCTGCCTCCGCGTCCACGTCCGCCTCCGCGTCCGCGTCCGCCTCCGCGTCCGCCTCCGCGTCCGCCTCCGCGTCCGCCTCCGCGTCCGCCTCCGCCTCCGCCTCCGCCTCCGCCTCCGCCTCCGCCTCCGCCTCCGCCTCCGCCTCCGCCTCCGCCTCCGCCTCCGCCTCCGCGAGTGCGGAACTTGTGTAAGACATCGTACCTCGCAATTTTTATTGCGGAATTACAACGGAGGTTTACTTATGGACATAATAATTAGTTACAAAGCAAGAGGAGCGAGGCGCGCGATTTGGTGAATTTGTGAGAATACAAAAAAAAACTGGCTCATAAGATCAGCTGCAGTTCATTTGCAAACCACTTAAATGAGGTATTATTCATTATTTTTAATTATAGGTACACAATTCAGCCATTCCTATGCTAATTGCGATGATTTACACGACGCTTTCCGATTTTGAAATCTCCATGCTTAATAATTTATTAAACATTTTTTTTTTTTTACTTTACAATTACGATTTGAATCGTTCTCCTTGTATGTGCTATAATTGTTATTTGTACCAACTTTATGAAACAACCTGTATAAAACACGTAAGACAATTTTACTGTCTAAACATTATTAGGTACGCTGGCACGATCTTGCGCACGTATGTATGTTTCAAATAAGCCTTAGTGACTTATGACCACGAGGTCACAACTTCTGAATCTCAAGTTTCGTGCTGTTGTCCCGTCTATGTACCGTTGAATGTCTGTGCCTATACCCAGCAGTGACGATGACGATGACGATGACGATGACGATGATGACGATGATAAATTTTGATTATCAGTAAAGTGTGTACGAGTTAACCCCCGAATACGCGGAGGCAGAGCCCTTCGTATCAACATCCTCAGCCTCAGTTTCCGCCAAGAAGGCCAGGCCTCCGTTACAACCCGGTTAGCTTAGCCAAGGTTACCCAAGCCGCCGTCAAGCCAGTTAAGTGAGTGGGTGGGTACCTACAGTTGTTTTATTATTTCGTTGTGTGTTAATAAAAATAAAAAAATAAAAAATATTTTGTTAATTGGTTTTATTATACAATTTTATGTCACAACATGTATTTCAAAGGAAGAAAAAGTAAATAAATAATAATTATTAATTGTTATTAAAATTCCACTATGAGCACTAGAGTCATCAGACACGTTTATTAAATATAGGACGGAATCTTCTCACTTGCTGATCGACAGAATAAAATTGCCTTATACTGCCTGTAGGTAGGTAGGTATATACTGTAGATGTACTGGACAGAATCTGGATAATATTATGCAAATATTTAGCAATTTCTTTAGGTGTGTAATATTTTCCCAAGTCCAGTCCTTGTGATTGAGAAATTTGTCTGAAAGAAGAAAAGAAATTAATACCCCTATAGATACAATTATGAAACATTTACATCATCATGATGTTGATGACAGTGAAGGACTCTCAGGTGGCCCACCTCCACCTCTCTACATAATTATTTATCAACATGATACATATTTTCAATAAATAACCCAACAATTTATTGATTTATTAACTGGTTAGGTATGTATGGATAATGGACTTATAGATGGAGTAACGTTAAACATGTTATAAGAAATGAGCTCGATTTTATGATAAATTTAATTACCATTCACCTACATTCATGTAATATTTTGTACATTATTATTACGAGTACCTACGTACATTGTATAATCCATAGATAAGGTATTGCCAGTTTTGAGTGAATATTGTTCACAATGTAGGTAATTTACAGAAAATAAAGCACACTACTGGGTACTCACAATCTCTTTAATAATATACAGAAAAAACAAAATGTACAACTATATTTTGTTACCTTAAAAACTTATAGTTTTTCTAATTAAGAAGGAACCAACTGTAACTAATAACTGTATGATGATGACGTTTGAGTGAATTTATTATATATCAATAATAATAATATATAATTTAAAAAGTTTGCAAAACTCTCAATAACATTAAGTATCTGAAAATATTTAAGACGCGGTAAGTTTGTTTTTATTTTTGTAAATTTTCCCTTTCGGGAAGGCAAAGGGATCTAGCCCATACAGCCTCGTCTTAAGTGCTTTTTATTTCTTTATTTGCTTATATCTAATTTTTCACAAGTGCAATGAAATCGGATGTGTTCGATTTCAAGGCCCTGCCCTGAAGTTTTGGCGTTAATTCCTTCCAGTTTGATGCTCTTCAGACGATTTTCTCGCAGCAGAGGAGTCGAACATGGTCGACCCATCCACCCGACAAAAAGCGTCCAAAATCACTTATTTCAAAGCTTCCACATACTGTCCATCTTCGTTGATGTTTATTGCTTAGATTCACATCACATTTAAACGACAAGCACAACTTTAGACTAGAATATGAAATCATTAAAACAAGCGACCACCCGCACCGTCAGAATTCCCGCCAAAACTCTTGTTTTTATTATTTAATTTCATTCACATGGAACTGGCTAAGGTCAGAGAAACATGCTGCCAAATCATAAGTTCATCAAGTCGAGACCTGTCAAGAAACGATGAATAATGTTTTTGAGTTTGTGCAATAAACATTTAAAATTAATTATATAGATTCAACCTAACTGTGTATCGAAATATGTAAGTAAATCTATGTGAAGCTTCGTCGAGGGACGTGGTGACTCTTTTTTCGGGGATTCGACTAAAACACATCGTTATGAAAGACAAAACTATTGCCACCGAAAATTCAGCAAGACCATAAAATCGGACCATAAAATATATAAAAACGTAAGTAACTAATCAGTTGGCAGCACGGTCGCAGACGTTTGCCGGTTCCGCGTGGACGCGTGAAACGTGAAACAATAAAAAAAAGTGAGTTTTGACAGGACGGGTTTTCTGACGGTGCCGGTGGTCGCTCGTTTTAATGATTGTCTAATTTTGTGCTTGCTGTATAAATGTGTTATGTGATTTTATGCGATAAACATCAACGAAGATGGAAATAAGTGATATTGAACGCTTTTTGTCGGGTGGATGGGGGCCATGACAATGTTCGATTTCTCCGCTGCGAGAAAATCGTCTAAAAAGCATCAAACTGGAAGGGAGGAATTGATGCCAAATATCCAAATAGGACCTTGAAAACTTAGTTATAGATAGTTTCTAAGTTAAGTTAAGCGAGAAAGAAAAATATGTAACTAATGACTTGGCAGCATGGTCTCCGACCTTAGCCGGTTCCCTGTGGAACAAATGTAAAAAAAAAACAAACAATAAGAAAAATAACAAAATAACAACATGGCGGTAGTAAAACGAAGTCTTGTATTTGTTTAATTGCGCCGCGCCGCTGTGTGTGTGTGTGTGTGTGTGTGTGTTTCTCGAGTACCTATGTATTTAAATAATAGATAGAACATAATTATTTATCCAGTTTATTTGCAATGTATTTATGTGTGTCGGTTTCGCGTCGCGTCGCACCGATTTCAGTGTTACCAATCTGTGTTTGTGTACATATATGTTTAATGGACTCTGGATAGTTTATTTTTATAAATAAATCATTGTCGAATTTATAAATCTAATAACTACCTACTTTAGTGGAACTCTGTTATGTAGGTATACAAATTATAATATACAACTTAAAATTAAGTGTTTAATGAGTATCTATCTACTTACATAATTATCTAGTTTCAACATCACATTAATTGTTGCATTTACAGGTTATATGTAATAATTTTAGAACTTTTGTACTAGTTGACTAGTACGCCCCTGCCTACCCCATCGGGGGTGCAGCCGTGAGTTTATGTTATGTTACCTTAAAAATATTATAGATACACATATGTAATTATTGATGACTATCTGAATGTAAAAACATTTAGACCGCATGAATTTAAAGATCATTATGTACCTACATCAGATACACATGTGTAGATGTGTTTGTCTCTCTGTTTTTAAATAGTTAGTTATGCTGTAGGTGCAATGCTACAATGTTCAAAGTTAGTGTAATGTTTTGTTAATAATACATAAATATGTATGTGATGCTGTCTAGCAAATTGCACTTTCTCCTTTTAGAAGATTCTCAATAGTTAATTAATTAATTTATATTTTTGTTGCACTAGAAGAAATATATTTGTTTTCAAGATTTGCAAGATATTTAGTTTCTTGTTATATGTTATAATATATAAGTAATAATAAGTTATAATATGTGTTAACATGTCATTTATAATAGTAATTAATTGTATTGTTTTGAAATTATACCATGTGTGTACACGAGATCAGTATCATGTAACCCTGCAATAGGTAATTTGGAGTATGTACATACATATGCTACAGTTCTCAAATAATTACTACTATTTATTGAAACAAAACATTATGATTATGCCTATAATTGAATAGACATAATTTTGAGATGTCTCCAAAATAATGTTGGAAAATATTATCTTTAGAGATTTGTTATTACTAATTATTAGATTGTGGTTTTTATATTTAATATACTTAATAACTTGTTTATTTTAATATTAAAAATAACCATAAGTCATCAAGTCGAGCAGTATGGCAGTAGCGGCACATAGCATAGCAACATATTTATATATAATATTATACATACATATGGGGTGTGGACCGGCAGGTCCTGGGTCGGGCAAAGTGATTTTTCAAATAACTATTATTTGATACACCCTAGGACTGGATCTGAAATTATAATTTCTGCAACATGCTTGGAAAAGTGTTACAACACTTTAGGACAGGTAGGTGTAAGAAAAAAATGTAAATGTACATATAGTTATAGTTATTAATTATAACCTAATTTATGTTTTGTGTATTCCGGGTGAAAACAGTGATGGTGTTGTATGTAATATTTTTGTGTAAATATAATGAAATAAATAATAAAAATGATAATATATTATGTACCGTGAGTTGATATTCATAAACCTGTTCCCAAGTACTTTCCTTCTGCCCCCTCCTATGATACCCATCCCAACCCTCCCACTCCCTTGACGTTCCCATTGATTGAAAAAAATGAACTCAGTTTGCCCTAACAAGGCCCCCCCCCCCCCCCC
>JAYMYI010000050.1:22500-32614 GCA_036417725.1 Clanis bilineata
CTACACACTGAACTCTTTTTATGTTCTATCTATTTCTCATTCGCGAACCGTGTGCATCTCTATATCTACACCCACAACTAATATCGCTATATATAATATGTATATATATATATTAGCTATAGTGTGTACATAACGTAGAACGACAATATCGAAGCGATGTCATCCCTCCACGCAACGATGGATTCGGATTCACGCACGATATCAACACGTCTACGACATATTCACACATAGTTGAGAGAGAGATAGAGCAAAGATGCAGAGACGATGCGAAATCGAAACACGGAAACGAACATTGAGCACGCAATTTTTAAACGGACCAAACCATCCCACATGCACATATGATATATGTATATATACACACACACACACACACACACATGTAAGAAGATCTGGATACCGCCATATGCGCACGCTGGGGCGCGCGCAATGTGGTTTATGTTTTTTATACAGCCGGCCCTCAGACAGGAGTGGTCCTGGATGTGTCTCCACGGACCGCAATGTGCGTTCGAAATGTCGATGTTCAAATGTGTCCTGCAGTTCACACTATGACGCGCAGTTAACTGCGTTCTTCATCGACCCGCGAGCCAAGTGATCCACCGTCCAGGGTAATAATTTTACAATTGTATCACTTTAATATATAAATATATATATAAAAAAAAATTTTTTTTTTTTTTTCAAAAAATAAAAAATACACGCGCGCGCACACATTACACGCGCAACACGCACTGATGCGATGTTTGCATTGTGTTGTGTGTACACACGTATACACGTTAATGATCCTTCCGCAGGTTCCCCTACGGAAACCTTGTTACGACTTTTACTTCCTCTAAATGATCAAGTTTGGTCAACTTCCCAGCAACGCCGACGGCCGTGAAGCCACCGCGTGTCGGTCCGAAGACCTCACTAAATCATTCAATCGGTAGTAGCGACGGGCGGTGTGTACAAAGGGCAGGGACGTAATCAACGCGAGCTTATGACTCGCGCTTACTAGGAATTCCTCGTTTATGGGGGATAATTGCAAACCCCAATCCCCAGCACGAAGGAGTTTCAGCGGGTTGCCCGGGCCTCTAGGCCAGGGAGAACATGCTGATTCCTTCAGTGTAGCGCGCGTGCGGCCCAGGACATCTAAGGGCATCACAGACCTGTTATTGCTCAATCTCGTGCGACTCGAAGTCGCCGGTCCCTCTAAGAAGAATTTTAATACGTCGCCAGTGAGTTGCGTGACGCATAACGCCACGCACACCTAAATGGCGACGCCTATTTAGCAGGCTAGAGTCTCGTTCGTTACCGGAATTAACCAGACAAATCGCTCCACCAACTAAGAACGGCCATGCACCACCACCCACCGAATCAAGAAAGAGCTGTTAATCTGTCAATCCTTCCGGTGTCCGGGCCTGGTGAGATTTCCCGTGTTGAGTCAAATTAAGCCGCAGGCTCCACTCCTGGTGGTGCCCTTCCGTCAATTCCTTTAAGTTTCAGCTTTGCAACCATACTCCCCCCGGAGTCCAAAATCTTTGGTTTCCCGGAAGCTGCCCGCCGAGCCATTGTAGTAACGTCGGCGGATCGCTAGATGACATATTTACGGTTAGAACTAGGGCGGTATCTAATCGCCTTCGAACCTCTAACTTTCGTTCTTGATTGATGAAAACACCTTTGGCAAATGCTTTCGCTGATGTTCGTCTTGCGACGATCCAAGAATTTCACCTCTAACGTCGCAATACGAATGCCCCCAGTTATCCCTATTAATCATTACCTCGGAGTTCTGAAAACCAACAAAATAGAACCGAGATCATATTCTATTATTCCATGCACGAAATATTCAAGCAGCATTTTGAGCCCGCTTTGAGCACTCTAATTTGTTCAAAGTAAAATTGTCGGCCCATCTCGACACCCAATGAAGAGCATCGCGATAGGATTTTGATATTGAACCGACGCTCGTTAAAACGCCGGCTCACCGACGATATGCTCCGCAGACGTGTCAGTATCACCGCGTAAGCGTTGCACCGACAGCGCGGCGCACAAATGCAACTACGAGCTTTTTAACCGCAACAATTTTAGTATACGCTATTGGAGCTGGAATTACCGCGGCTGCTGGCACCAGACTTGCCCTCCAATTGTTCCTCGTTAAAATATTTAAAGTGTACTCATTCCGATTACGAGGCCTCGTAAGAGTCCCGTATCGTTATTTTTCGTCACTACCTCCCCGTGCCGGGAGTGGGTAATTTGCGCGCCTGCTGCCTTCCTTGGATGTGGTAGCCGTTTCTCAGGCTCCCTCTCCGGAATCGAACCCTGATTCCCCGTTACCCGTGACAACCATGGTAGTCGCAGAAACTACCATCGAAAGTTGATAAGGCAGACATTTGAAAGATGCGTCGCCGGTACTGGACCATGCGATCGGCAAAAGTTATCCAGATTCATCAAAATTAACGACTTCAGACGCGAGGCCCTCCGTCGATTGGTTTTGATCTAATAAAAGCACTCATCCCATCACTGGTCAGAGTTCTGATTGCATGTATTAGCTCTAGAATTACCACAGTTATCCAAGTAACCGAGTAAGATCTAAGGAACCAAAACTGATATATTGAGCCATTCGCGGTATCGCCTTAATACGGCTTGCACTGAGACATGCATGGCTTAATCTTTGAGACAAGCATATAACTACTGGCAGGATCAACCAGGGAGCCACCATCATAGCAGCAGAGCAGCAACAGCAGCAGCAGCAGCAGCAGCAGCAGCAGCAGCAGCAGCAGGCTGTGCTGCTGCTGTCCCTCTCTGTGCATCATCCCGTAATCGGCGACAATTTAAAAATTGGGCGCGCTGATCACAGAGATGTGTGTGTGGTAAAAATCAATAGTAAAATATATCACGCGCGTGTGTGTGTGCGTATGTTACACAAACACACGCGCGCATGATATATTTTAAACGTCGAAACAGATTCAAATACCGTTCAACGATGAATGTTCTAAAACACACCGAGATTAGACAAAATTCACAATACGGCACATAAAAATGTGCACATATTAGCTAGTTTCCGTATAAAACGAGATCGGACCAGAAATCCTCACGCGCGGTACATACAGAATACAACTCGATTATGCGTTAATTTCATTTGGAATCGTGTACGTGTGTGCCACATCAGTGCACACGCACAATGACGATACGGTATAATACACCACCGGTACCGATGCGCAAAGGCAGACGACAGACACAGCACATACAAACACAACCCCGCGTTTTGCAGTCGTCGTATGAGTAGTGTGCGTGCGCGCGCGCACCATTTGCACAACAGTTTCGGGACATAAACCGGATCGTCTATATTGATAGGAACTTTAAAAGAACGAAAAGCGAACAGTGATTCGATTTCGTAGTTCCGCACAGAGATTGTAAAGAAAAACACCAACAACATCCATTAAACAAACACACACACCCAACCCCACCCCGCCACTCACAAACATCACTCGCAAACTCTTTACTCGATTTATTCGAACACAACAAACATTTATAAATTTTGTAAAGAATAACATGTACTGAAAGCAGTAGCGGAACACACTTTTAAACACACAACAGTTGAGAGTTCACGCTCTGCGCGCTAGTCAACTGATCGCGTCGCGTGTGCCACTGCTCTCTGCACGTATAAGTTGAAAATGCGTATTCGACGGTAGCGGGAGACTGCGCGCGCGCATGCTCACGTGATAATATTGCAATGATTTTATTTTGATGAATAAAGAAATGAATCAATATACAAAGTATACACTATATACTACATACGCTATATACGCCTAAGACCACAACAAATAGACAGAGATGTTTACTTTATTCAGCCCTATATTATATGGCGTTGTAAATTTCGTAACATTCAGTATTTCAATCAGCTGTGTGTAGGTTAATTTAAAAAAAAAAGTAGTATAGAATGTTGCCAATTTTTTATTTTGACGTCAGGCAGGCAGCGGTTGTTAAAAAAAACGAAGACAAATCCTTTTTGCAACATGCTTGGAAAAGTTTGTTGCGCCGACCCCACACTACGGTGGGATATGGGGAGGTAGACAGAAAATTGACGAACATTTTTACCATAGATTTTAAATAAGGTTGTATCGGAACTCTGCCTCCGCGTCCACGTCCGCCTCCGCGTCCGCGTCCGCCTCCGCGTCCGCCTCCGCGTCCGCCTCCGCGTCCGCCTCCGCGTCCGCCTCCGCCTCCGCCTCCGCCTCCGCCTCCGCCTCCGCCTCCGCCTCCGCCTCCGCCTCCGCCTCCGCCTCCGCCTCCGCCTCCGCGAGTGCGGAACTTGTGTAAGACATCGTACCTCGCAATTTTTATTGCGGAATTACAACGGAGGTTTACTTATGGACATAATAATTAGTTACAAAGCAAGAGGAGCGAGGCGCGCGATTTGGTGAATTTGTGAGAATACAAAAAAAAACTGGCTCATAAGATCAGCTGCAGTTCATTTGCAAACCACTTAAATGAGGTATTATTCATTATTTTTAATTATAGGTACACAATTCAGCCATTCCTATGCTAATTGCGATGATTTACACGACGCTTTCCGATTTTGAAATCTCCATGCTTAATAATTTATTAAACATTTTTTTTTTTTTACTTTACAATTACGATTTGAATCGTTCTCCTTGTATGTGCTATAATTGTTATTTGTACCAACTTTATGAAACAACCTGTATAAAACACGTAAGACAATTTTACTGTCTAAACATTATTAGGTACGCTGGCACGATCTTGCGCACGTATGTATGTTTCAAATAAGCCTTAGTGACTTATGACCACGAGGTCACAACTTCTGAATCTCAAGTTTCGTGCTGTTGTCCCGTCTATGTACCGTTGAATGTCTGTGCCTATACCCAGCAGTGACGATGACGATGACGATGACGATGACGATGATGACGATGATAAATTTTGATTATCAGTAAAGTGTGTACGAGTTAACCCCCGAATACGCGGAGGCAGAGCCCTTCGTATCAACATCCTCAGCCTCAGTTTCCGCCAAGAAGGCCAGGCCTCCGTTACAACCCGGTTAGCTTAGCCAAGGTTACCCAAGCCGCCGTCAAGCCAGTTAAGTGAGTGGGTGGGTACCTACAGTTGTTTTATTATTTCGTTGTGTGTTAATAAAAATAAAAAAATAAAAAATATTTTGTTAATTGGTTTTATTATACAATTTTATGTCACAACATGTATTTCAAAGGAAGAAAAAGTAAATAAATAATAATTATTAATTGTTATTAAAATTCCACTATGAGCACTAGAGTCATCAGACACGTTTATTAAATATAGGACGGAATCTTCTCACTTGCTGATCGACAGAATAAAATTGCCTTATACTGCCTGTAGGTAGGTAGGTATATACTGTAGATGTACTGGACAGAATCTGGATAATATTATGCAAATATTTAGCAATTTCTTTAGGTGTGTAATATTTTCCCAAGTCCAGTCCTTGTGATTGAGAAATTTGTCTGAAAGAAGAAAAGAAATTAATACCCCTATAGATACAATTATGAAACATTTACATCATCATGATGTTGATGACAGTGAAGGACTCTCAGGTGGCCCACCTCCACCTCTCTACATAATTATTTATCAACATGATACATATTTTCAATAAATAACCCAACAATTTATTGATTTATTAACTGGTTAGGTATGTATGGATAATGGACTTATAGATGGAGTAACGTTAAACATGTTATAAGAAATGAGCTCGATTTTATGATAAATTTAATTACCATTCACCTACATTCATGTAATATTTTGTACATTATTATTACGAGTACCTACGTACATTGTATAATCCATAGATAAGGTATTGCCAGTTTTGAGTGAATATTGTTCACAATGTAGGTAATTTACAGAAAATAAAGCACACTACTGGGTACTCACAATCTCTTTAATAATATACAGAAAAAACAAAATGTACAACTATATTTTGTTACCTTAAAAACTTATAGTTTTTCTAATTAAGAAGGAACCAACTGTAACTAATAACTGTATGATGATGACGTTTGAGTGAATTTATTATATATCAATAATAATAATATATAATTTAAAAAGTTTGCAAAACTCTCAATAACATTAAGTATCTGAAAATATTTAAGACGCGGTAAGTTTGTTTTTATTTTTGTAAATTTTCCCTTTCGGGAAGGCAAAGGGATCTAGCCCATACAGCCTCGTCTTAAGTGCTTTTTATTTCTTTATTTGCTTATATCTAATTTTTCACAAGTGCAATGAAATCGGATGTGTTCGATTTCAAGGCCCTGCCCTGAAGTTTTGGCGTTAATTCCTTCCAGTTTGATGCTCTTCAGACGATTTTCTCGCAGCAGAGGAGTCGAACATGGTCGACCCATCCACCCGACAAAAAGCGTCCAAAATCACTTATTTCAAAGCTTCCACATACTGTCCATCTTCGTTGATGTTTATTGCTTAGATTCACATCACATTTAAACGACAAGCACAACTTTAGACTAGAATATGAAATCATTAAAACAAGCGACCACCCGCACCGTCAGAATTCCCGCCAAAACTCTTGTTTTTATTATTTAATTTCATTCACATGGAACTGGCTAAGGTCAGAGAAACATGCTGCCAAATCATAAGTTCATCAAGTCGAGACCTGTCAAGAAACGATGAATAATGTTTTTGAGTTTGTGCAATAAACATTTAAAATTAATTATATAGATTCAACCTAACTGTGTATCGAAATATGTAAGTAAATCTATGTGAAGCTTCGTCGAGGGACGTGGTGACTCTTTTTTCGGGGATTCGACTAAAACACATCGTTATGAAAGACAAAACTATTGCCACCGAAAATTCAGCAAGACCATAAAATCGGACCATAAAATATATAAAAACGTAAGTAACTAATCAGTTGGCAGCACGGTCGCAGACGTTTGCCGGTTCCGCGTGGACGCGTGAAACGTGAAACAATAAAAAAAAGTGAGTTTTGACAGGACGGGTTTTCTGACGGTGCCGGTGGTCGCTCGTTTTAATGATTGTCTAATTTTGTGCTTGCTGTATAAATGTGTTATGTGATTTTATGCGATAAACATCAACGAAGATGGAAATAAGTGATATTGAACGCTTTTTGTCGGGTGGATGGGGGCCATGACAATGTTCGATTTCTCCGCTGCGAGAAAATCGTCTAAAAAGCATCAAACTGGAAGGGAGGAATTGATGCCAAATATCCAAATAGGACCTTGAAAACTTAGTTATAGATAGTTTCTAAGTTAAGTTAAGCGAGAAAGAAAAATATGTAACTAATGACTTGGCAGCATGGTCTCCGACCTTAGCCGGTTCCCTGTGGAACAAATGTAAAAAAAAAACAAACAATAAGAAAAATAACAAAATAACAACATGGCGGTAGTAAAACGAAGTCTTGTATTTGTTTAATTGCGCCGCGCCGCTGTGTGTGTGTGTGTGTGTGTGTGTGTTTCTCGAGTACCTATGTATTTAAATAATAGATAGAACATAATTATTTATCCAGTTTATTTGCAATGTATTTATGTGTGTCGGTTTCGCGTCGCGTCGCACCGATTTCAGTGTTACCAATCTGTGTTTGTGTACATATATGTTTAATGGACTCTGGATAGTTTATTTTTATAAATAAATCATTGTCGAATTTATAAATCTAATAACTACCTACTTTAGTGGAACTCTGTTATGTAGGTATACAAATTATAATATACAACTTAAAATTAAGTGTTTAATGAGTATCTATCTACTTACATAATTATCTAGTTTCAACATCACATTAATTGTTGCATTTACAGGTTATATGTAATAATTTTAGAACTTTTGTACTAGTTGACTAGTACGCCCCTGCCTACCCCATCGGGGGTGCAGCCGTGAGTTTATGTTATGTTACCTTAAAAATATTATAGATACACATATGTAATTATTGATGACTATCTGAATGTAAAAACATTTAGACCGCATGAATTTAAAGATCATTATGTACCTACATCAGATACACATGTGTAGATGTGTTTGTCTCTCTGTTTTTAAATAGTTAGTTATGCTGTAGGTGCAATGCTACAATGTTCAAAGTTAGTGTAATGTTTTGTTAATAATACATAAATATGTATGTGATGCTGTCTAGCAAATTGCACTTTCTCCTTTTAGAAGATTCTCAATAGTTAATTAATTAATTTATATTTTTGTTGCACTAGAAGAAATATATTTGTTTTCAAGATTTGCAAGATATTTAGTTTCTTGTTATATGTTATAATATATAAGTAATAATAAGTTATAATATGTGTTAACATGTCATTTATAATAGTAATTAATTGTATTGTTTTGAAATTATACCATGTGTGTACACGAGATCAGTATCATGTAACCCTGCAATAGGTAATTTGGAGTATGTACATACATATGCTACAGTTCTCAAATAATTACTACTATTTATTGAAACAAAACATTATGATTATGCCTATAATTGAATAGACATAATTTTGAGATGTCTCCAAAATAATGTTGGAAAATATTATCTTTAGAGATTTGTTATTACTAATTATTAGATTGTGGTTTTTATATTTAATATACTTAATAACTTGTTTATTTTAATATTAAAAATAACCATAAGTCATCAAGTCGAGCAGTATGGCAGTAGCGGCACATAGCATAGCAACATATTTATATATAATATTATACATACATATGGGGTGTGGACCGGCAGGTCCTGGGTCGGGCAAAGTGATTTTTCAAATAACTATTATTTGATACACCCTAGGACTGGATCTGAAATTATAATTTCTGCAACATGCTTGGAAAAGTGTTACAACACTTTAGGACAGGTAGGTGTAAGAAAAAAATGTAAATGTACATATAGTTATAGTTATTAATTATAACCTAATTTATGTTTTGTGTATTCCGGGTGAAAACAGTGATGGTGTTGTATGTAATATTTTTGTGTAAATATAATGAAATAAATAATAAAAATGATAATATATTATGTACCGTGAGTTGATATTCATAAACCTGTTCCCAAGTACTTTCCTTCTGCCCCCTCCTATGATACCCATCCCAACCCTCCCACTCCCTTGACGTTCCCATTGATTGAAAAAAATGAACTCAGTTTGCCCTAACAAGGCCCCCCCCCCCCCCCCCCCCTATGCAGTTACCTTTCATATCGGCGCCGACAATGAAAATGTGAACGTTCGCGTAATGATTTAAAATTTTGAAATGTTGAACGTTCACGTAATGATTTTAAACATGGAACGTTCGCGTATTGAGCCTAATTCATTGTCGTTTTTTAAATATGTACAACTAGAAAGTTTATAAATAAATACACACATTTATTGTGCGAAGGGATTTAAGAAAAAAGGGGAAAAAAATGGTTTCTCTTATCCGCGGCGACAACAAAAATGTGAACGTTCGCGTAATGGATTTTATACAGGGGGAACGTTCGCGTATTGAACCAATTCATTGTTGTTCTTTATATAGGTATAATAAATACAACTAGAGAGAGTTCTCCGGTGTTCCCATCTTTTGGACACACATTTCGGAGGCGTTGGGATTTAAGAAAAAAGAAAAAAAAAAAGGTTTTATTTATTTTATCGCGGCGACAACAAAAATGTGAACGTTCGCGTAATGGTTTTAAATTTTGTAATAATGAACGTTCGTGTATTGAGAAAGAGAGAACGTTCGCGTAATGACTTTTATCACATGCATGATATTATCAATAGAGATATATAATATAAATTATACTTTCGCGTAATTAGATTTTACATAGTGTGTAGACACCTCTCCACCTACAAAAATAATAATTCATTCATGATAAAATTTGATTGTGAACGTTCTCGTAATGAATGAAAAATAAAAAACGACAAACACATCGTCCTCGGACGAATCACCTGGCGTAGGGCTGAGTCTCAACAGATCGCAGCACGACGCTGCTCTACCGAGCACAACACCCCGCCAGGAACGGAAGTCGTCTACAGACTATTCCGAGCCCCGACATCGAACTGAGGTAAATGTGGACCTTCGGAGCCGTGATGCACGTGTTAAATACCGTGTTGCACCGATCTCCGTGATCCAAATGGGCTTCGACGTCGCACCTCACGTGGTGAAGCGCGACTAGTAAAGTCACATTGTTTAGAGCCTCCCGACT
>JAYMYI010000051.1:0-29173 GCA_036417725.1 Clanis bilineata
CGCTTACGCAGAATTACTGTATCCGTTATTGTCAACATAAATAAACGGTATACGAAAACAATTTGTGTAAATTTTTATGAAAAATGCCGAAAAAACAAGTTTTTTATGAAAAATTTCAGGATTTTTGAAATTTCAGGGATCCAGATATTGTCAGGATAATAGTCCTTAAAATTCCCTTTAATTTGATGTACCACACTATATAAAAATCTATAATATAATCAACGAAATTTCGAAATATCGATCAGATATTTTTGAATGTTTGCATTAACCAAGAAGGCTCGGTGCACGTGGTCGTGAGGGCAGATGGTGGGGGAAATGAGTGTTTCGATTTCTATGTGTCGCAGAGCGGCGAGCGATACGTCAAAAGACGCGGCTCGTCGCGGTCCACACGAAACACAAAAGAACCGTGTCGGTGTCAATACAAAAAATTTGGGAAATATCCAAAAAACTGTCAAAATTTTGGAAAAATGTCAATTTTTAATGAATTTTTTGGGAAATTCAAAAATCCAAAAACGCCAAAATACGCGCTTTCGTTGGTAGTATTTATAATACTAACCAGCAGGTAGACGTCTGATAGAAAATTTTTGAGAAATAGCCGAAAAACCAAAAAGTAAGCCGAACTATCGAAAGTATGCAAGTATCTACACGTTTTCGGTGCGTCGCTTACGCAGAATTACTGTATCCGTTATTGTCAACATAAATAAACGGTATACGAAAACAATTTGTGTAAATTTTTATGAAAAATGCCGAAAAAACAAGTTTTTTATGAAAAATTTCAGGATTTTTGAAATTTCAGGGATCCAGATATTGTCAGGATAATAGTCCTTAAAATTCCCTTTAATTTGATGTACCACACTATATAAAAATCTATAATATAATCAACGAAATTTCGAAATATCGATCAGATATTTTTGAATGTTTGCATTAACCAAGAAGGCTCGGTGCACGTGGTCGTGAGGGCAGATGGTGGGGGAAATGAGTGTTTCGATTTCTATGTGTCGCAGAGCGGCGAGCGATACGTCAAAAGACGCGGCTCGTCGCGGTCCACACGAAACACAAAAGAACCGTGTCGGTGTCAATACAAAAAATTTGGGAAATATCCAAAAAACTGTCAAAATTTTGGAAAAATGTCAATTTTTAATGAATTTTTTGGGAAATTCAAAAATCCAAAAACGCCAAAATACGCGCTTTCGTTGGTAGTATTTATAATACTAACCAGCAGGTAGACGTCTGATAGAAAATTTTTGAGAAATAGCCGAAAAACCAAAAAGTAAGCCGAACTATCGAAAGTATGCAAGTATCTACACGTTTTCGGTGCGTCGCTTACGCAGAATTACTGTATCCGTTATTGTCAACATAAATAAACGGTATACGAAAACAATTTGTGTAAATTTTTATGAAAAATGCCGAAAAAACAAGTTTTTTATGAAAAATTTCAGGATTTTTGAAATTTCAGGGATCCAGATATTGTCAGGATAATAGTCCTTAAAATTCCCTTTAATTTGATGTACCACACTATATAAAAATCTATAATATAATCAACGAAATTTCGAAATATCGATCAGATATTTTTGAATGTTTGCATTAACCAAGAAGGCTCGGTGCACGTGGTCGTGAGGGCAGATGGTGGGGGAAATGAGTGTTTCGATTTCTATGTGTCGCAGAGCGGCGAGCGATACGTCAAAAGACGCGGCTCGTCGCGGTCCACACGAAACACAAAAGAACCGTGTCGGTGTCAATACAAAAAATTTGGGAAATATCCAAAAAACTGTCAAAATTTTGGAAAAATGTCAATTTTTAATGAATTTTTTGGGAAATTCAAAAATCCAAAAACGCCAAAATACGCGCTTTCGTTGGTAGTATTTATAATACTAACCAGCAGGTAGACGTCTGATAGAAAATTTTTGAGAAATAGCCGAAAAACCAAAAAGTAAGCCGAACTATCGAAAGTATGCAAGTATCTACACGTTTTCGGTGCGTCGCTTACGCAGAATTACTGTATCCGTTATTGTCAACATAAATAAACGGTATACGAAAACAATTTGTGTAAATTTTTATGAAAAATGCCGAAAAAACAAGTTTTTTATGAAAAATTTCAGGATTTTTGAAATTTCAGGGATCCAGATATTGTCAGGATAATAGTCCTTAAAATTCCCTTTAATTTGATGTACCACACTATATAAAAATCTATAATATAATCAACGAAATTTCGAAATATCGATCAGATATTTTTGAATGTTTGCATTAACCAAGAAGGCTCGGTGCACGTGGTCGTGAGGGCAGATGGTGGGGGAAATGAGTGTTTCGATTTCTATGTGTCGCAGAGCGGCGAGCGATACGTCAAAAGACGCGGCTCGTCGCGGTCCACACGAAACACAAAAGAACCGTGTCGGTGTCAATACAAAAAATTTGGGAAATATCCAAAAAACTGTCAAAATTTTGGAAAAATGTCAATTTTTAATGAATTTTTTGGGAAATTCAAAAATCCAAAAACGCCAAAATACGCGCTTTCGTTGGTAGTATTTATAATACTAACCAGCAGGTAGACGTCTGATAGAAAATTTTTGAGAAATAGCCGAAAAACCAAAAAGTAAGCCGAACTATCGAAAGTATGCAAGTATCTACACGTTTTCGGTGCGTCGCTTACGCAGAATTACTGTATCCGTTATTGTCAACATAAATAAACGGTATACGAAAACAATTTGTGTAAATTTTTATGAAAAATGCCGAAAAAACAAGTTTTTTATGAAAAATTTCAGGATTTTTGAAATTTCAGGGATCCAGATATTGTCAGGATAATAGTCCTTAAAATTCCCTTTAATTTGATGTACCACACTATATAAAAATCTATAATATAATCAACGAAATTTCGAAATATCGATCAGATATTTTTGAATGTTTGCATTAACCAAGAAGGCTCGGTGCACGTGGTCGTGAGGGCAGATGGTGGGGGAAATGAGTGTTTCGATTTCTATGTGTCGCAGAGCGGCGAGCGATACGTCAAAAGACGCGGCTCGTCGCGGTCCACACGAAACACAAAAGAACCGTGTCGGTGTCAATACAAAAAATTTGGGAAATATCCAAAAAACTGTCAAAATTTTGGAAAAATGTCAATTTTTAATGAATTTTTTGGGAAATTCAAAAATCCAAAAACGCCAAAATACGCGCTTTCGTTGGTAGTATTTATAATACTAACCAGCAGGTAGACGTCTGATAGAAAATTTTTGAGAAATAGCCGAAAAACCAAAAAGTAAGCCGAACTATCGAAAGTATGCAAGTATCTACACGTTTTCGGTGCGTCGCTTACGCAGAATTACTGTATCCGTTATTGTCAACATAAATAAACGGTATACGAAAACAATTTGTGTAAATTTTTATGAAAAATGCCGAAAAAACAAGTTTTTTATGAAAAATTTCAGGATTTTTGAAATTTCAGGGATCCAGATATTGTCAGGATAATAGTCCTTAAAATTCCCTTTAATTTGATGTACCACACTATATAAAAATCTATAATATAATCAACGAAATTTCGAAATATCGATCAGATATTTTTGAATGTTTGCATTAACCAAGAAGGCTCGGTGCACGTGGTCGTGAGGGCAGATGGTGGGGGAAATGAGTGTTTCGATTTCTATGTGTCGCAGAGCGGCGAGCGATACGTCAAAAGACGCGGCTCGTCGCGGTCCACACGAAACACAAAAGAACCGTGTCGGTGTCAATACAAAAAATTTGGGAAATATCCAAAAAACTGTCAAAATTTTGGAAAAATGTCAATTTTTAATGAATTTTTTGGGAAATTCAAAAATCCAAAAACGCCAAAATACGCGCTTTCGTTGGTAGTATTTATAATACTAACCAGCAGGTAGACGTCTGATAGAAAATTTTTGAGAAATAGCCGAAAAACCAAAAAGTAAGCCGAACTATCGAAAGTATGCAAGTATCTACACGTTTTCGGTGCGTCGCTTACGCAGAATTACTGTATCCGTTATTGTCAACATAAATAAACGGTATACGAAAACAATTTGTGTAAATTTTTATGAAAAATGCCGAAAAAACAAGTTTTTTATGAAAAATTTCAGGATTTTTGAAATTTCAGGGATCCAGATATTGTCAGGATAATAGTCCTTAAAATTCCCTTTAATTTGATGTACCACACTATATAAAAATCTATAATATAATCAACGAAATTTCGAAATATCGATCAGATATTTTTGAATGTTTGCATTAACCAAGAAGGCTCGGTGCACGTGGTCGTGAGGGCAGATGGTGGGGGAAATGAGTGTTTCGATTTCTATGTGTCGCAGAGCGGCGAGCGATACGTCAAAAGACGCGGCTCGTCGCGGTCCACACGAAACACAAAAGAACCGTGTCGGTGTCAATACAAAAAATTTGGGAAATATCCAAAAAACTGTCAAAATTTTGGAAAAATGTCAATTTTTAATGAATTTTTTGGGAAATTCAAAAATCCAAAAACGCCAAAATACGCGCTTTCGTTGGTAGTATTTATAATACTAACCAGCAGGTAGACGTCTGATAGAAAATTTTTGAGAAATAGCCGAAAAACCAAAAAGTAAGCCGAACTATCGAAAGTATGCAAGTATCTACACGTTTTCGGTGCGTCGCTTACGCAGAATTACTGTATCCGTTATTGTCAACATAAATAAACGGTATACGAAAACAATTTGTGTAAATTTTTATGAAAAATGCCGAAAAAACAAGTTTTTTATGAAAAATTTCAGGATTTTTGAAATTTCAGGGATCCAGATATTGTCAGGATAATAGTCCTTAAAATTCCCTTTAATTTGATGTACCACACTATATAAAAATCTATAATATAATCAACGAAATTTCGAAATATCGATCAGATATTTTTGAATGTTTGCATTAACCAAGAAGGCTCGGTGCACGTGGTCGTGAGGGCAGATGGTGGGGGAAATGAGTGTTTCGATTTCTATGTGTCGCAGAGCGGCGAGCGATACGTCAAAAGACGCGGCTCGTCGCGGTCCACACGAAACACAAAAGAACCGTGTCGGTGTCAATACAAAAAATTTGGGAAATATCCAAAAAACTGTCAAAATTTTGGAAAAATGTCAATTTTTAATGAATTTTTTGGGAAATTCAAAAATCCAAAAACGCCAAAATACGCGCTTTCGTTGGTAGTATTTATAATACTAACCAGCAGGTAGACGTCTGATAGAAAATTTTTGAGAAATAGCCGAAAAACCAAAAAGTAAGCCGAACTATCGAAAGTATGCAAGTATCTACACGTTTTCGGTGCGTCGCTTACGCAGAATTACTGTATCCGTTATTGTCAACATAAATAAACGGTATACGAAAACAATTTGTGTAAATTTTTATGAAAAATGCCGAAAAAACAAGTTTTTTATGAAAAATTTCAGGATTTTTGAAATTTCAGGGATCCAGATATTGTCAGGATAATAGTCCTTAAAATTCCCTTTAATTTGATGTACCACACTATATAAAAATCTATAATATAATCAACGAAATTTCGAAATATCGATCAGATATTTTTGAATGTTTGCATTAACCAAGAAGGCTCGGTGCACGTGGTCGTGAGGGCAGATGGTGGGGGAAATGAGTGTTTCGATTTCTATGTGTCGCAGAGCGGCGAGCGATACGTCAAAAGACGCGGCTCGTCGCGGTCCACACGAAACACAAAAGAACCGTGTCGGTGTCAATACAAAAAATTTGGGAAATATCCAAAAAACTGTCAAAATTTTGGAAAAATGTCAATTTTTAATGAATTTTTTGGGAAATTCAAAAATCCAAAAACGCCAAAATACGCGCTTTCGTTGGTAGTATTTATAATACTAACCAGCAGGTAGACGTCTGATAGAAAATTTTTGAGAAATAGCCGAAAAACCAAAAAGTAAGCCGAACTATCGAAAGTATGCAAGTATCTACACGTTTTCGGTGCGTCGCTTACGCAGAATTACTGTATCCGTTATTGTCAACATAAATAAACGGTATACGAAAACAATTTGTGTAAATTTTTATGAAAAATGCCGAAAAAACAAGTTTTTTATGAAAAATTTCAGGATTTTTGAAATTTCAGGGATCCAGATATTGTCAGGATAATAGTCCTTAAAATTCCCTTTAATTTGATGTACCACACTATATAAAAATCTATAATATAATCAACGAAATTTCGAAATATCGATCAGATATTTTTGAATGTTTGCATTAACCAAGAAGGCTCGGTGCACGTGGTCGTGAGGGCAGATGGTGGGGGAAATGAGTGTTTCGATTTCTATGTGTCGCAGAGCGGCGAGCGATACGTCAAAAGACGCGGCTCGTCGCGGTCCACACGAAACACAAAAGAACCGTGTCGGTGTCAATACAAAAAATTTGGGAAATATCCAAAAAACTGTCAAAATTTTGGAAAAATGTCAATTTTTAATGAATTTTTTGGGAAATTCAAAAATCCAAAAACGCCAAAATACGCGCTTTCGTTGGTAGTATTTATAATACTAACCAGCAGGTAGACGTCTGATAGAAAATTTTTGAGAAATAGCCGAAAAACCAAAAAGTAAGCCGAACTATCGAAAGTATGCAAGTATCTACACGTTTTCGGTGCGTCGCTTACGCAGAATTACTGTATCCGTTATTGTCAACATAAATAAACGGTATACGAAAACAATTTGTGTAAATTTTTATGAAAAATGCCGAAAAAACAAGTTTTTTATGAAAAATTTCAGGATTTTTGAAATTTCAGGGATCCAGATATTGTCAGGATAATAGTCCTTAAAATTCCCTTTAATTTGATGTACCACACTATATAAAAATCTATAATATAATCAACGAAATTTCGAAATATCGATCAGATATTTTTGAATGTTTGCATTAACCAAGAAGGCTCGGTGCACGTGGTCGTGAGGGCAGATGGTGGGGGAAATGAGTGTTTCGATTTCTATGTGTCGCAGAGCGGCGAGCGATACGTCAAAAGACGCGGCTCGTCGCGGTCCACACGAAACACAAAAGAACCGTGTCGGTGTCAATACAAAAAATTTGGGAAATATCCAAAAAACTGTCAAAATTTTGGAAAAATGTCAATTTTTAATGAATTTTTTGGGAAATTCAAAAATCCAAAAACGCCAAAATACGCGCTTTCGTTGGTAGTATTTATAATACTAACCAGCAGGTAGACGTCTGATAGAAAATTTTTGAGAAATAGCCGAAAAACCAAAAAGTAAGCCGAACTATCGAAAGTATGCAAGTATCTACACGTTTTCGGTGCGTCGCTTACGCAGAATTACTGTATCCGTTATTGTCAACATAAATAAACGGTATACGAAAACAATTTGTGTAAATTTTTATGAAAAATGCCGAAAAAACAAGTTTTTTATGAAAAATTTCAGGATTTTTGAAATTTCAGGGATCCAGATATTGTCAGGATAATAGTCCTTAAAATTCCCTTTAATTTGATGTACCACACTATATAAAAATCTATAATATAATCAACGAAATTTCGAAATATCGATCAGATATTTTTGAATGTTTGCATTAACCAAGAAGGCTCGGTGCACGTGGTCGTGAGGGCAGATGGTGGGGGAAATGAGTGTTTCGATTTCTATGTGTCGCAGAGCGGCGAGCGATACGTCAAAAGACGCGGCTCGTCGCGGTCCACACGAAACACAAAAGAACCGTGTCGGTGTCAATACAAAAAATTTGGGAAATATCCAAAAAACTGTCAAAATTTTGGAAAAATGTCAATTTTTAATGAATTTTTTGGGAAATTCAAAAATCCAAAAACGCCAAAATACGCGCTTTCGTTGGTAGTATTTATAATACTAACCAGCAGGTAGACGTCTGATAGAAAATTTTTGAGAAATAGCCGAAAAACCAAAAAGTAAGCCGAACTATCGAAAGTATGCAAGTATCTACACGTTTTCGGTGCGTCGCTTACGCAGAATTACTGTATCCGTTATTGTCAACATAAATAAACGGTATACGAAAACAATTTGTGTAAATTTTTATGAAAAATGCCGAAAAAACAAGTTTTTTATGAAAAATTTCAGGATTTTTGAAATTTCAGGGATCCAGATATTGTCAGGATAATAGTCCTTAAAATTCCCTTTAATTTGATGTACCACACTATATAAAAATCTATAATATAATCAACGAAATTTCGAAATATCGATCAGATATTTTTGAATGTTTGCATTAACCAAGAAGGCTCGGTGCACGTGGTCGTGAGGGCAGATGGTGGGGGAAATGAGTGTTTCGATTTCTATGTGTCGCAGAGCGGCGAGCGATACGTCAAAAGACGCGGCTCGTCGCGGTCCACACGAAACACAAAAGAACCGTGTCGGTGTCAATACAAAAAATTTGGGAAATATCCAAAAAACTGTCAAAATTTTGGAAAAATGTCAATTTTTAATGAATTTTTTGGGAAATTCAAAAATCCAAAAACGCCAAAATACGCGCTTTCGTTGGTAGTATTTATAATACTAACCAGCAGGTAGACGTCTGATAGAAAATTTTTGAGAAATAGCCGAAAAACCAAAAAGTAAGCCGAACTATCGAAAGTATGCAAGTATCTACACGTTTTCGGTGCGTCGCTTACGCAGAATTACTGTATCCGTTATTGTCAACATAAATAAACGGTATACGAAAACAATTTGTGTAAATTTTTATGAAAAATGCCGAAAAAACAAGTTTTTTATGAAAAATTTCAGGATTTTTGAAATTTCAGGGATCCAGATATTGTCAGGATAATAGTCCTTAAAATTCCCTTTAATTTGATGTACCACACTATATAAAAATCTATAATATAATCAACGAAATTTCGAAATATCGATCAGATATTTTTGAATGTTTGCATTAACCAAGAAGGCTCGGTGCACGTGGTCGTGAGGGCAGATGGTGGGGGAAATGAGTGTTTCGATTTCTATGTGTCGCAGAGCGGCGAGCGATACGTCAAAAGACGCGGCTCGTCGCGGTCCACACGAAACACAAAAGAACCGTGTCGGTGTCAATACAAAAAATTTGGGAAATATCCAAAAAACTGTCAAAATTTTGGAAAAATGTCAATTTTTAATGAATTTTTTGGGAAATTCAAAAATCCAAAAACGCCAAAATACGCGCTTTCGTTGGTAGTATTTATAATACTAACCAGCAGGTAGACGTCTGATAGAAAATTTTTGAGAAATAGCCGAAAAACCAAAAAGTAAGCCGAACTATCGAAAGTATGCAAGTATCTACACGTTTTCGGTGCGTCGCTTACGCAGAATTACTGTATCCGTTATTGTCAACATAAATAAACGGTATACGAAAACAATTTGTGTAAATTTTTATGAAAAATGCCGAAAAAACAAGTTTTTTATGAAAAATTTCAGGATTTTTGAAATTTCAGGGATCCAGATATTGTCAGGATAATAGTCCTTAAAATTCCCTTTAATTTGATGTACCACACTATATAAAAATCTATAATATAATCAACGAAATTTCGAAATATCGATCAGATATTTTTGAATGTTTGCATTAACCAAGAAGGCTCGGTGCACGTGGTCGTGAGGGCAGATGGTGGGGGAAATGAGTGTTTCGATTTCTATGTGTCGCAGAGCGGCGAGCGATACGTCAAAAGACGCGGCTCGTCGCGGTCCACACGAAACACAAAAGAACCGTGTCGGTGTCAATACAAAAAATTTGGGAAATATCCAAAAAACTGTCAAAATTTTGGAAAAATGTCAATTTTTAATGAATTTTTTGGGAAATTCAAAAATCCAAAAACGCCAAAATACGCGCTTTCGTTGGTAGTATTTATAATACTAACCAGCAGGTAGACGTCTGATAGAAAATTTTTGAGAAATAGCCGAAAAACCAAAAAGTAAGCCGAACTATCGAAAGTATGCAAGTATCTACACGTTTTCGGTGCGTCGCTTACGCAGAATTACTGTATCCGTTATTGTCAACATAAATAAACGGTATACGAAAACAATTTGTGTAAATTTTTATGAAAAATGCCGAAAAAACAAGTTTTTTATGAAAAATTTCAGGATTTTTGAAATTTCAGGGATCCAGATATTGTCAGGATAATAGTCCTTAAAATTCCCTTTAATTTGATGTACCACACTATATAAAAATCTATAATATAATCAACGAAATTTCGAAATATCGATCAGATATTTTTGAATGTTTGCATTAACCAAGAAGGCTCGGTGCACGTGGTCGTGAGGGCAGATGGTGGGGGAAATGAGTGTTTCGATTTCTATGTGTCGCAGAGCGGCGAGCGATACGTCAAAAGACGCGGCTCGTCGCGGTCCACACGAAACACAAAAGAACCGTGTCGGTGTCAATACAAAAAATTTGGGAAATATCCAAAAAACTGTCAAAATTTTGGAAAAATGTCAATTTTTAATGAATTTTTTGGGAAATTCAAAAATCCAAAAACGCCAAAATACGCGCTTTCGTTGGTAGTATTTATAATACTAACCAGCAGGTAGACGTCTGATAGAAAATTTTTGAGAAATAGCCGAAAAACCAAAAAGTAAGCCGAACTATCGAAAGTATGCAAGTATCTACACGTTTTCGGTGCGTCGCTTACGCAGAATTACTGTATCCGTTATTGTCAACATAAATAAACGGTATACGAAAACAATTTGTGTAAATTTTTATGAAAAATGCCGAAAAAACAAGTTTTTTATGAAAAATTTCAGGATTTTTGAAATTTCAGGGATCCAGATATTGTCAGGATAATAGTCCTTAAAATTCCCTTTAATTTGATGTACCACACTATATAAAAATCTATAATATAATCAACGAAATTTCGAAATATCGATCAGATATTTTTGAATGTTTGCATTAACCAAGAAGGCTCGGTGCACGTGGTCGTGAGGGCAGATGGTGGGGGAAATGAGTGTTTCGATTTCTATGTGTCGCAGAGCGGCGAGCGATACGTCAAAAGACGCGGCTCGTCGCGGTCCACACGAAACACAAAAGAACCGTGTCGGTGTCAATACAAAAAATTTGGGAAATATCCAAAAAACTGTCAAAATTTTGGAAAAATGTCAATTTTTAATGAATTTTTTGGGAAATTCAAAAATCCAAAAACGCCAAAATACGCGCTTTCGTTGGTAGTATTTATAATACTAACCAGCAGGTAGACGTCTGATAGAAAATTTTTGAGAAATAGCCGAAAAACCAAAAAGTAAGCCGAACTATCGAAAGTATGCAAGTATCTACACGTTTTCGGTGCGTCGCTTACGCAGAATTACTGTATCCGTTATTGTCAACATAAATAAACGGTATACGAAAACAATTTGTGTAAATTTTTATGAAAAATGCCGAAAAAACAAGTTTTTTATGAAAAATTTCAGGATTTTTGAAATTTCAGGGATCCAGATATTGTCAGGATAATAGTCCTTAAAATTCCCTTTAATTTGATGTACCACACTATATAAAAATCTATAATATAATCAACGAAATTTCGAAATATCGATCAGATATTTTTGAATGTTTGCATTAACCAAGAAGGCTCGGTGCACGTGGTCGTGAGGGCAGATGGTGGGGGAAATGAGTGTTTCGATTTCTATGTGTCGCAGAGCGGCGAGCGATACGTCAAAAGACGCGGCTCGTCGCGGTCCACACGAAACACAAAAGAACCGTGTCGGTGTCAATACAAAAAATTTGGGAAATATCCAAAAAACTGTCAAAATTTTGGAAAAATGTCAATTTTTAATGAATTTTTTGGGAAATTCAAAAATCCAAAAACGCCAAAATACGCGCTTTCGTTGGTAGTATTTATAATACTAACCAGCAGGTAGACGTCTGATAGAAAATTTTTGAGAAATAGCCGAAAAACCAAAAAGTAAGCCGAACTATCGAAAGTATGCAAGTATCTACACGTTTTCGGTGCGTCGCTTACGCAGAATTACTGTATCCGTTATTGTCAACATAAATAAACGGTATACGAAAACAATTTGTGTAAATTTTTATGAAAAATGCCGAAAAAACAAGTTTTTTATGAAAAATTTCAGGATTTTTGAAATTTCAGGGATCCAGATATTGTCAGGATAATAGTCCTTAAAATTCCCTTTAATTTGATGTACCACACTATATAAAAATCTATAATATAATCAACGAAATTTCGAAATATCGATCAGATATTTTTGAATGTTTGCATTAACCAAGAAGGCTCGGTGCACGTGGTCGTGAGGGCAGATGGTGGGGGAAATGAGTGTTTCGATTTCTATGTGTCGCAGAGCGGCGAGCGATACGTCAAAAGACGCGGCTCGTCGCGGTCCACACGAAACACAAAAGAACCGTGTCGGTGTCAATACAAAAAATTTGGGAAATATCCAAAAAACTGTCAAAATTTTGGAAAAATGTCAATTTTTAATGAATTTTTTGGGAAATTCAAAAATCCAAAAACGCCAAAATACGCGCTTTCGTTGGTAGTATTTATAATACTAACCAGCAGGTAGACGTCTGATAGAAAATTTTTGAGAAATAGCCGAAAAACCAAAAAGTAAGCCGAACTATCGAAAGTATGCAAGTATCTACACGTTTTCGGTGCGTCGCTTACGCAGAATTACTGTATCCGTTATTGTCAACATAAATAAACGGTATACGAAAACAATTTGTGTAAATTTTTATGAAAAATGCCGAAAAAACAAGTTTTTTATGAAAAATTTCAGGATTTTTGAAATTTCAGGGATCCAGATATTGTCAGGATAATAGTCCTTAAAATTCCCTTTAATTTGATGTACCACACTATATAAAAATCTATAATATAATCAACGAAATTTCGAAATATCGATCAGATATTTTTGAATGTTTGCATTAACCAAGAAGGCTCGGTGCACGTGGTCGTGAGGGCAGATGGTGGGGGAAATGAGTGTTTCGATTTCTATGTGTCGCAGAGCGGCGAGCGATACGTCAAAAGACGCGGCTCGTCGCGGTCCACACGAAACACAAAAGAACCGTGTCGGTGTCAATACAAAAAATTTGGGAAATATCCAAAAAACTGTCAAAATTTTGGAAAAATGTCAATTTTTAATGAATTTTTTGGGAAATTCAAAAATCCAAAAACGCCAAAATACGCGCTTTCGTTGGTAGTATTTATAATACTAACCAGCAGGTAGACGTCTGATAGAAAATTTTTGAGAAATAGCCGAAAAACCAAAAAGTAAGCCGAACTATCGAAAGTATGCAAGTATCTACACGTTTTCGGTGCGTCGCTTACGCAGAATTACTGTATCCGTTATTGTCAACATAAATAAACGGTATACGAAAACAATTTGTGTAAATTTTTATGAAAAATGCCGAAAAAACAAGTTTTTTATGAAAAATTTCAGGATTTTTGAAATTTCAGGGATCCAGATATTGTCAGGATAATAGTCCTTAAAATTCCCTTTAATTTGATGTACCACACTATATAAAAATCTATAATATAATCAACGAAATTTCGAAATATCGATCAGATATTTTTGAATGTTTGCATTAACCAAGAAGGCTCGGTGCACGTGGTCGTGAGGGCAGATGGTGGGGGAAATGAGTGTTTCGATTTCTATGTGTCGCAGAGCGGCGAGCGATACGTCAAAAGACGCGGCTCGTCGCGGTCCACACGAAACACAAAAGAACCGTGTCGGTGTCAATACAAAAAATTTGGGAAATATCCAAAAAACTGTCAAAATTTTGGAAAAATGTCAATTTTTAATGAATTTTTTGGGAAATTCAAAAATCCAAAAACGCCAAAATACGCGCTTTCGTTGGTAGTATTTATAATACTAACCAGCAGGTAGACGTCTGATAGAAAATTTTTGAGAAATAGCCGAAAAACCAAAAAGTAAGCCGAACTATCGAAAGTATGCAAGTATCTACACGTTTTCGGTGCGTCGCTTACGCAGAATTACTGTATCCGTTATTGTCAACATAAATAAACGGTATACGAAAACAATTTGTGTAAATTTTTATGAAAAATGCCGAAAAAACAAGTTTTTTATGAAAAATTTCAGGATTTTTGAAATTTCAGGGATCCAGATATTGTCAGGATAATAGTCCTTAAAATTCCCTTTAATTTGATGTACCACACTATATAAAAATCTATAATATAATCAACGAAATTTCGAAATATCGATCAGATATTTTTGAATGTTTGCATTAACCAAGAAGGCTCGGTGCACGTGGTCGTGAGGGCAGATGGTGGGGGAAATGAGTGTTTCGATTTCTATGTGTCGCAGAGCGGCGAGCGATACGTCAAAAGACGCGGCTCGTCGCGGTCCACACGAAACACAAAAGAACCGTGTCGGTGTCAATACAAAAAATTTGGGAAATATCCAAAAAACTGTCAAAATTTTGGAAAAATGTCAATTTTTAATGAATTTTTTGGGAAATTCAAAAATCCAAAAACGCCAAAATACGCGCTTTCGTTGGTAGTATTTATAATACTAACCAGCAGGTAGACGTCTGATAGAAAATTTTTGAGAAATAGCCGAAAAACCAAAAAGTAAGCCGAACTATCGAAAGTATGCAAGTATCTACACGTTTTCGGTGCGTCGCTTACGCAGAATTACTGTATCCGTTATTGTCAACATAAATAAACGGTATACGAAAACAATTTGTGTAAATTTTTATGAAAAATGCCGAAAAAACAAGTTTTTTATGAAAAATTTCAGGATTTTTGAAATTTCAGGGATCCAGATATTGTCAGGATAATAGTCCTTAAAATTCCCTTTAATTTGATGTACCACACTATATAAAAATCTATAATATAATCAACGAAATTTCGAAATATCGATCAGATATTTTTGAATGTTTGCATTAACCAAGAAGGCTCGGTGCACGTGGTCGTGAGGGCAGATGGTGGGGGAAATGAGTGTTTCGATTTCTATGTGTCGCAGAGCGGCGAGCGATACGTCAAAAGACGCGGCTCGTCGCGGTCCACACGAAACACAAAAGAACCGTGTCGGTGTCAATACAAAAAATTTGGGAAATATCCAAAAAACTGTCAAAATTTTGGAAAAATGTCAATTTTTAATGAATTTTTTGGGAAATTCAAAAATCCAAAAACGCCAAAATACGCGCTTTCGTTGGTAGTATTTATAATACTAACCAGCAGGTAGACGTCTGATAGAAAATTTTTGAGAAATAGCCGAAAAACCAAAAAGTAAGCCGAACTATCGAAAGTATGCAAGTATCTACACGTTTTCGGTGCGTCGCTTACGCAGAATTACTGTATCCGTTATTGTCAACATAAATAAACGGTATACGAAAACAATTTGTGTAAATTTTTATGAAAAATGCCGAAAAAACAAGTTTTTTTGAAAAATTTCAGGATTTTTGAAATTTCAGGGATCCAGATATTGTCAGGATAATAGTCCTTAAAATTCCCTTTAATTTGATGTACCACACTATATAAAAATCTATAATATAATCAACGAAATTTCGAAATATCGATCAGATATTTTTGAATGTTTGCATTAACCAAGAAGGCTCGGTGCACGTGGTCGTGAGGGCAGATGGTGGGGGAAATGAGTGTTTCGATTTCTATGTGTCGCAGAGCGGCGAGCGATACGTCAAAAGACGCGGCTCGTCGCGGTCCACACGAAACACAAAAGAACCGTGTCGGTGTCAATACAAAAAATTTGGGAAATATCCAAAAAACTGTCAAAATTTTGGAAAAATGTCAATTTTTAATGAATTTTTTGGGAAATTCAAAAATCCAAAAACGCCAAAATACGCGCTTTCGTTGGTAGTATTTATAATACTAACCAGCAGGTAGACGTCTGATAGAAAATTTTTGAGAAATAGCCGAAAAACCAAAAAGTAAGCCGAACTATCGAAAGTATGCAAGTATCTACACGTTTTCGGTGCGTCGCTTACGCAGAATTACTGTATCCGTTATTGTCAACATAAATAAACGGTATACGAAAACAATTTGTGTAAATTTTTATGAAAAATGCCGAAAAAACAAGTTTTTTATGAAAAATTTCAGGATTTTTGAAATTTCAGGGATCCAGATATTGTCAGGATAATAGTCCTTAAAATTCCCTTTAATTTGATGTACCACACTATATAAAAATCTATAATATAATCAACGAAATTTCGAAATATCGATCAGATATTTTTGAATGTTTGCATTAACCAAGAAGGCTCGGTGCACGTGGTCGTGAGGGCAGATGGTGGGGGAAATGAGTGTTTCGATTTCTATGTGTCGCAGAGCGGCGAGCGATACGTCAAAAGACGCGGCTCGTCGCGGTCCACACGAAACACAAAAGAACCGTGTCGGTGTCAATACAAAAAATTTGGGAAATATCCAAAAAACTGTCAAAATTTTGGAAAAATGTCAATTTTTAATGAATTTTTTGGGAAATTCAAAAATCCAAAAACGCCAAAATACGCGCTTTCGTTGGTAGTATTTATAATACTAACCAGCAGGTAGACGTCTGATAGAAAATTTTTGAGAAATAGCCGAAAAACCAAAAAGTAAGCCGAACTATCGAAAGTATGCAAGTATCTACACGTTTTCGGTGCGTCGCTTACGCAGAATTACTGTATCCGTTATTGTCAACATAAATAAACGGTATACGAAAACAATTTGTGTAAATTTTTATGAAAAATGCCGAAAAAACAAGTTTTTTATGAAAAATTTCAGGATTTTTGAAATTTCAGGGATCCAGATATTGTCAGGATAATAGTCCTTAAAATTCCCTTTAATTTGATGTACCACACTATATAAAAATCTATAATATAATCAACGAAATTTCGAAATATCGATCAGATATTTTTGAATGTTTGCATTAACCAAGAAGGCTCGGTGCACGTGGTCGTGAGGGCAGATGGTGGGGGAAATGAGTGTTTCGATTTCTATGTGTCGCAGAGCGGCGAGCGATACGTCAAAAGACGCGGCTCGTCGCGGTCCACACGAAACACAAAAGAACCGTGTCGGTGTCAATACAAAAAATTTGGGAAATATCCAAAAAACTGTCAAAATTTTGGAAAAATGTCAATTTTTAATGAATTTTTTGGGAAATTCAAAAATCCAAAAACGCCAAAATACGCGCTTTCGTTGGTAGTATTTATAATACTAACCAGCAGGTAGACGTCTGATAGAAAATTTTTGAGAAATAGCCGAAAAACCAAAAAGTAAGCCGAACTATCGAAAGTATGCAAGTATCTACACGTTTTCGGTGCGTCGCTTACGCAGAATTACTGTATCCGTTATTGTCAACATAAATAAACGGTATACGAAAACAATTTGTGTAAATTTTTATGAAAAATGCCGAAAAAACAAGTTTTTTATGAAAAATTTCAGGATTTTTGAAATTTCAGGGATCCAGATATTGTCAGGATAATAGTCCTTAAAATTCCCTTTAATTTGATGTACCACACTATATAAAAATCTATAATATAATCAACGAAATTTCGAAATATCGATCAGATATTTTTGAATGTTTGCATTAACCAAGAAGGCTCGGTGCACGTGGTCGTGAGGGCAGATGGTGGGGGAAATGAGTGTTTCGATTTCTATGTGTCGCAGAGCGGCGAGCGATACGTCAAAAGACGCGGCTCGTCGCGGTCCACACGAAACACAAAAGAACCGTGTCGGTGTCAATACAAAAAATTTGGGAAATATCCAAAAAACTGTCAAAATTTTGGAAAAATGTCAATTTTTAATGAATTTTTTGGGAAATTCAAAAATCCAAAAACGCCAAAATACGCGCTTTCGTTGGTAGTATTTATAATACTAACCAGCAGGTAGACGTCTGATAGAAAATTTTTGAGAAATAGCCGAAAAACCAAAAAGTAAGCCGAACTATCGAAAGTATGCAAGTATCTACACGTTTTCGGTGCGTCGCTTACGCAGAATTACTGTATCCGTTATTGTCAACATAAATAAACGGTATACGAAAACAATTTGTGTAAATTTTTATGAAAAATGCCGAAAAAACAAGTTTTTTATGAAAAATTTCAGGATTTTTGAAATTTCAGGGATCCAGATATTGTCAGGATAATAGTCCTTAAAATTCCCTTTAATTTGATGTACCACACTATATAAAAATCTATAATATAATCAACGAAATTTCGAAATATCGATCAGATATTTTTGAATGTTTGCATTAACCAAGAAGGCTCGGTGCACGTGGTCGTGAGGGCAGATGGTGGGGGAAATGAGTGTTTCGATTTCTATGTGTCGCAGAGCGGCGAGCGATACGTCAAAAGACGCGGCTCGTCGCGGTCCACACGAAACACAAAAGAACCGTGTCGGTGTCAATACAAAAAATTTGGGAAATATCCAAAAAACTGTCAAAATTTTGGAAAAATGTCAATTTTTAATGAATTTTTTGGGAAATTCAAAAATCCAAAAACGCCAAAATACGCGCTTTCGTTGGTAGTATTTATAATACTAACCAGCAGGTAGACGTCTGATAGAAAATTTTTGAGAAATAGCCGAAAAACCAAAAAGTAAGCCGAACTATCGAAAGTATGCAAGTATCTACACGTTTTCGGTGCGTCGCTTACGCAGAATTACTGTATCCGTTATTGTCAACATAAATAAACGGTATACGAAAACAATTTGTGTAAATTTTTATGAAAAATGCCGAAAAAACAAGTTTTTTATGAAAAATTTCAGGATTTTTGAAATTTCAGGGATCCAGATATTGTCAGGATAATAGTCCTTAAAATTCCCTTTAATTTGATGTACCACACTATATAAAAATCTATAATATAATCAACGAAATTTCGAAATATCGATCAGATATTTTTGAATGTTTGCATTAACCAAGAAGGCTCGGTGCACGTGGTCGTGAGGGCAGATGGTGGGGGAAATGAGTGTTTCGATTTCTATGTGTCGCAGAGCGGCGAGCGATACGTCAAAAGACGCGGCTCGTCGCGGTCCACACGAAACACAAAAGAACCGTGTCGGTGTCAATACAAAAAATTTGGGAAATATCCAAAAAACTGTCAAAATTTTGGAAAAATGTCAATTTTTAATGAATTTTTTGGGAAATTCAAAAATCCAAAAACGCCAAAATACGCGCTTTCGTTGGTAGTATTTATAATACTAACCAGCAGGTAGACGTCTGATAGAAAATTTTTGAGAAATAGCCGAAAAACCAAAAAGTAAGCCGAACTATCGAAAGTATGCAAGTATCTACACGTTTTCGGTGCGTCGCTTACGCAGAATTACTGTATCCGTTATTGTCAACATAAATAAACGGTATACGAAAACAATTTGTGTAAATTTTTATGAAAAATGCCGAAAAAACAAGTTTTTTATGAAAAATTTCAGGATTTTTGAAATTTCAGGGATCCAGATATTGTCAGGATAATAGTCCTTAAAATTCCCTTTAATTTGATGTACCACACTATATAAAAATCTATAATATAATCAACGAAATTTCGAAATATCGATCAGATATTTTTGAATGTTTGCATTAACCAAGAAGGCTCGGTGCACGTGGTCGTGAGGGCAGATGGTGGGGGAAATGAGTGTTTCGATTTCTATGTGTCGCAGAGCGGCGAGCGATACGTCAAAAGACGCGGCTCGTCGCGGTCCACACGAAACACAAAAGAACCGTGTCGGTGTCAATACAAAAAATTTGGGAAATATCCAAAAAACTGTCAAAATTTTGGAAAAATGTCAATTTTTAATGAATTTTTTGGGAAATTCAAAAATCCAAAAACGCCAAAATACGCGCTTTCGTTGGTAGTATTTATAATACTAACCAGCAGGTAGACGTCTGATAGAAAATTTTTGAGAAATAGCCGAAAAACCAAAAAGTAAGCCGAACTATCGAAAGTATGCAAGTATCTACACGTTTTCGGTGCGTCGCTTACGCAGAATTACTGTATCCGTTATTGTCAACATAAATAAACGGTATACGAAAACAATTTGTGTAAATTTTTATGAAAAATGCCGAAAAAACAAGTTTTTTATGAAAAATTTCAGGATTTTTGAAATTTCAGGGATCCAGATATTGTCAGGATAATAGTCCTTAAAATTCCCTTTAATTTGATGTACCACACTATATAAAAATCTATAATATAATCAACGAAATTTCGAAATATCGATCAGATATTTTTGAATGTTTGCATTAACCAAGAAGGCTCGGTGCACGTGGTCGTGAGGGCAGATGGTGGGGGAAATGAGTGTTTCGATTTCTATGTGTCGCAGAGCGGCGAGCGATACGTCAAAAGACGCGGCTCGTCGCGGTCCACACGAAACACAAAAGAACCGTGTCGGTGTCAATACAAAAAATTTGGGAAATATCCAAAAAACTGTCAAAATTTTGGAAAAATGTCAATTTTTAATGAATTTTTTGGGAAATTCAAAAATCCAAAAACGCCAAAATACGCGCTTTCGTTGGTAGTATTTATAATACTAACCAGCAGGTAGACGTCTGATAGAAAATTTTTGAGAAATAGCCGAAAAACCAAAAAGTAAGCCGAACTATCGAAAGTATGCAAGTATCTACACGTTTTCGGTGCGTCGCTTACGCAGAATTACTGTATCCGTTATTGTCAACATAAATAAACGGTATACGAAAACAATTTGTGTAAATTTTTATGAAAAATGCCGAAAAAACAAGTTTTTTATGAAAAATTTCAGGATTTTTGAAATTTCAGGGATCCAGATATTGTCAGGATAATAGTCCTTAAAATTCCCTTTAATTTGATGTACCACACTATATAAAAATCTATAATATAATCAACGAAATTTCGAAATATCGATCAGATATTTTTGAATGTTTGCATTAACCAAGAAGGCTCGGTGCACGTGGTCGTGAGGGCAGATGGTGGGGGAAATGAGTGTTTCGATTTCTATGTGTCGCAGAGCGGCGAGCGATACGTCAAAAGACGCGGCTCGTCGCGGTCCACACGAAACACAAAAGAACCGTGTCGGTGTCAATACAAAAAATTTGGGAAATATCCAAAAAACTGTCAAAATTTTGGAAAAATGTCAATTTTTAATGAATTTTTTGGGAAATTCAAAAATCCAAAAACGCCAAAATACGCGCTTTCGTTGGTAGTATTTATAATACTAACCAGCAGGTAGACGTCTGATAGAAAATTTTTGAGAAATAGCCGAAAAACCAAAAAGTAAGCCGAACTATCGAAAGTATGCAAGTATCTACACGTTTTCGGTGCGTCGCTTACGCAGAATTACTGTATCCGTTATTGTCAACATAAATAAACGGTATACGAAAACAATTTGTGTAAATTTTTATGAAAAATGCCGAAAAAACAAGTTTTTTATGAAAAATTTCAGGATTTTTGAAATTTCAGGGATCCAGATATTGTCAGGATAATAGTCCTTAAAATTCCCTTTAATTTGATGTACCACACTATATAAAAATCTATAATATAATCAACGAAATTTCGAAATATCGATCAGATATTTTTGAATGTTTGCATTAACCAAGAAGGCTCGGTGCACGTGGTCGTGAGGGCAGATGGTGGGGGAAATGAGTGTTTCGATTTCTATGTGTCGCAGAGCGGCGAGCGATACGTCAAAAGACGCGGCTCGTCGCGGTCCACACGAAACACAAAAGAACCGTGTCGGTGTCAATACAAAAAATTTGGGAAATATCCAAAAAACTGTCAAAATTTTGGAAAAATGTCAATTTTTAATGAATTTTTTGGGAAATTCAAAAATCCAAAAACGCCAAAATACGCGCTTTCGTTGGTAGTATTTATAATACTAACCAGCAGGTAGACGTCTGATAGAAAATTTTTGAGAAATAGCCGAAAAACCAAAAAGTAAGCCGAACTATCGAAAGTATGCAAGTATCTACACGTTTTCGGTGCGTCGCTTACGCAGAATTACTGTATCCGTTATTGTCAACATAAATAAACGGTATACGAAAACAATTTGTGTAAATTTTTATGAAAAATGCCGAAAAAACAAGTTTTTTATGAAAAATTTCAGGATTTTTGAAATTTCAGGGATCCAGATATTGTCAGGATAATAGTCCTTAAAATTCCCTTTAATTTGATGTACCACACTATATAAAAATCTATAATATAATCAACGAAATTTCGAAATATCGATCAGATATTTTTGAATGTTTGCATTAACCAAGAAGGCTCGGTGCACGTGGTCGTGAGGGCAGATGGTGGGGGAAATGAGTGTTTCGATTTCTATGTGTCGCAGAGCGGCGAGCGATACGTCAAAAGACGCGGCTCGTCGCGGTCCACACGAAACACAAAAGAACCGTGTCGGTGTCAATACAAAAAATTTGGGAAATATCCAAAAAACTGTCAAAATTTTGGAAAAATGTCAATTTTTAATGAATTTTTTGGGAAATTCAAAAATCCAAAAACGCCAAAATACGCGCTTTCGTTGGTAGTATTTATAATACTAACCAGCAGGTAGACGTCTGATAGAAAATTTTTGAGAAATAGCCGAAAAACCAAAAAGTAAGCCGAACTATCGAAAGTATGCAAGTATCTACACGTTTTCGGTGCGTCGCTTACGCAGAATTACTGTATCCGTTATTGTCAACATAAATAAACGGTATACGAAAACAATTTGTGTAAATTTTTATGAAAAATGCCGAAAAAACAAGTTTTTTATGAAAAATTTCAGGATTTTTGAAATTTCAGGGATCCAGATATTGTCAGGATAATAGTCCTTAAAATTCCCTTTAATTTGATGTACCACACTATATAAAAATCTATAATATAATCAACGAAATTTCGAAATATCGATCAGATATTTTTGAATGTTTGCATTAACCAAGAAGGCTCGGTGCACGTGGTCGTGAGGGCAGATGGTGGGGGAAATGAGTGTTTCGATTTCTATGTGTCGCAGAGCGGCGAGCGATACGTCAAAAGACGCGGCTCGTCGCGGTCCACACGAAACACAAAAGAACCGTGTCGGTGTCAATACAAAAAATTTGGGAAATATCCAAAAAACTGTCAAAATTTTGGAAAAATGTCAATTTTTAATGAATTTTTTGGGAAATTCAAAAATCCAAAAACGCCAAAATACGCGCTTTCGTTGGTAGTATTTATAATACTAACCAGCAGGTAGACGTCTGATAGAAAATTTTTGAGAAATAGCCGAAAAACCAAAAAGTAAGCCGAACTATCGAAAGTATGCAAGTATCTACACGTTTTCGGTGCGTCGCTTACGCAGAATTACTGTATCCGTTATTGTCAACATAAATAAACGGTATACGAAAACAATTTGTGTAAATTTTTATGAAAAATGCCGAAAAAACAAGTTTTTTATGAAAAATTTCAGGATTTTTGAAATTTCAGGGATCCAGATATTGTCAGGATAATAGTCCTTAAAATTCCCTTTAATTTGATGTACCACACTATATAAAAATCTATAATATAATCAACGAAATTTCGAAATATCGATCAGATATTTTTGAATGTTTGCATTAACCAAGAAGGCTCGGTGCACGTGGTCGTGAGGGCAGATGGTGGGGGAAATGAGTGTTTCGATTTCTATGTGTCGCAGAGCGGCGAGCGATACGTCAAAAGACGCGGCTCGTCGCGGTCCACACGAAACACAAAAGAACCGTGTCGGTGTCAATACAAAAAATTTGGGAAATATCCAAAAAACTGTCAAAATTTTGGAAAAATGTCAATTTTTAATGAATTTTTTGGGAAATTCAAAAATCCAAAAACGCCAAAATACGCGCTTTCGTTGGTAGTATTTATAATACTAACCAGCAGGTAGACGTCTGATAGAAAATTTTTGAGAAATAGCCGAAAAACCAAAAAGTAAGCCGAACTATCGAAAGTATGCAAGTATCTACACGTTTTCGGTGCGTCGCTTACGCAGAATTACTGTATCCGTTATTGTCAACATAAATAAACGGTATACGAAAACAATTTGTGTAAATTTTTATGAAAAATGCCGAAAAAACAAGTTTTTTATGAAAAATTTCAGGATTTTTGAAATTTCAGGGATCCAGATATTGTCAGGATAATAGTCCTTAAAATTCCCTTTAATTTGATGTACCACACTATATAAAAATCTATAATATAATCAACGAAATTTCGAAATATCGATCAGATATTTTTGAATGTTTGCATTAACCAAGAAGGCTCGGTGCACGTGGTCGTGAGGGCAGATGGTGGGGGAAATGAGTGTTTCGATTTCTATGTGTCGCAGAGCGGCGAGCGATACGTCAAAAGACGCGGCTCGTCGCGGTCCACACGAAACACAAAAGAACCGTGTCGGTGTCAATACAAAAAATTTGGGAAATATCCAAAAAACTGTCAAAATTTTGGAAAAATGTCAATTTTTAATGAATTTTTTGGGAAATTCAAAAATCCAAAAACGCCAAAATACGCGCTTTCGTTGGTAGTATTTATAATACTAACCAGCAGGTAGACGTCTGATAGAAAATTTTTGAGAAATAGCCGAAAAACCAAAAAGTAAGCCGAACTATCGAAAGTATGCAAGTATCTACACGTTTTCGGTGCGTCGCTTACGCAGAATTACTGTATCCGTTATTGTCAACATAAATAAACGGTATACGAAAACAATTTGTGTAAATTTTTATGAAAAATGCCGAAAAAACAAGTTTTTTATGAAAAATTTCAGGATTTTTGAAATTTCAGGGATCCAGATATTGTCAGGATAATAGTCCTTAAAATTCCCTTTAATTTGATGTACCACACTATATAAAAATCTATAATATAATCAACGAAATTTCGAAATATCGATCAGATATTTTTGAATGTTTGCATTAACCAAGAAGGCTCGGTGCACGTGGTCGTGAGGGCAGATGGTGGGGGAAATGAGTGTTTCGATTTCTATGTGTCGCAGAGCGGCGAGCGATACGTCAAAAGACGCGGCTCGTCGCGGTCCACACGAAACACAAAAGAACCGTGTCGGTGTCAATACAAAAAATTTGGGAAATATCCAAAAAACTGTCAAAATTTTGGAAAAATGTCAATTTTTAATGAATTTTTTGGGAAATTCAAAAATCCAAAAACGCCAAAATACGCGCTTTCGTTGGTAGTATTTATAATACTAACCAGCAGGTAGACGTCTGATAGAAAATTTTTGAGAAATAGCCGAAAAACCAAAAAGTAAGCCGAACTATCGAAAGTATGCAAGTATCTACACGTTTTCGGTGCGTCGCTTACGCAGAATTACTGTATCCGTTATTGTCAACATAAATAAACGGTATACGAAAACAATTTGTGTAAATTTTTATGAAAAATGCCGAAAAAACAAGTTTTTTATGAAAAATTTCAGGATTTTTGAAATTTCAGGGATCCAGATATTGTCAGGATAATAGTCCTTAAAATTCCCTTTAATTTGATGTACCACACTATATAAAAATCTATAATATAATCAACGAAATTTCGAAATATCGATCAGATATTTTTGAATGTTTGCATTAACCAAGAAGGCTCGGTGCACGTGGTCGTGAGGGCAGATGGTGGGGGAAATGAGTGTTTCGATTTCTATGTGTCGCAGAGCGGCGAGCGATACGTCAAAAGACGCGGCTCGTCGCGGTCCACACGAAACACAAAAGAACCGTGTCGGTGTCAATACAAAAAATTTGGGAAATATCCAAAAAACTGTCAAAATTTTGGAAAAATGTCAATTTTTAATGAATTTTTTGGGAAATTCAAAAATCCAAAAACGCCAAAATACGCGCTTTCGTTGGTAGTATTTATAATACTAACCAGCAGGTAGACGTCTGATAGAAAATTTTTGAGAAATAGCCGAAAAACCAAAAAGTAAGCCGAACTATCGAAAGTATGCAAGTATCTACACGTTTTCGGTGCGTCGCTTACGCAGAATTACTGTATCCGTTATTGTCAACATAAATAAACGGTATACGAAAACAATTTGTGTAAATTTTTATGAAAAATGCCGAAAAAACAAGTTTTTTATGAAAAATTTCAGGATTTTTGAAATTTCAGGGATCCAGATATTGTCAGGATAATAGTCCTTAAAATTCCCTTTAATTTGATGTACCACACTATATAAAAATCTATAATATAATCAACGAAATTTCGAAATATCGATCAGATATTTTTGAATGTTTGCATTAACCAAGAAGGCTCGGTGCACGTGGTCGTGAGGGCAGATGGTGGGGGAAATGAGTGTTTCGATTTCTATGTGTCGCAGAGCGGCGAGCGATACGTCAAAAGACGCGGCTCGTCGCGGTCCACACGAAACACAAAAGAACCGTGTCGGTGTCAATACAAAAAATTTGGGAAATATCCAAAAAACTGTCAAAATTTTGGAAAAATGTCAATTTTTAATGAATTTTTTGGGAAATTCAAAAATCCAAAAACGCCAAAATACGCGCTTTCGTTGGTAGTATTTATAATACTAACCAGCAGGTAGACGTCTGATAGAAAATTTTTGAGAAATAGCCGAAAAACCAAAAAGTAAGCCGAACTATCGAAAGTATGCAAGTATCTACACGTTTTCGGTGCGTCGCTTACGCAGAATTACTGTATCCGTTATTGTCAACATAAATAAACGGTATACGAAAACAATTTGTGTAAATTTTTATGAAAAATGCCGAAAAAACAAGTTTTTTATGAAAAATTTCAGGATTTTTGAAATTTCAGGGATCCAGATATTGTCAGGATAATAGTCCTTAAAATTCCCTTTAATTTGATGTACCACACTATATAAAAATCTATAATATAATCAACGAAATTTCGAAATATCGATCAGATATTTTTGAATGTTTGCATTAACCAAGAAGGCTCGGTGCACGTGGTCGTGAGGGCAGATGGTGGGGGAAATGAGTGTTTCGATTTCTATGTGTCGCAGAGCGGCGAGCGATACGTCAAAAGACGCGGCTCGTCGCGGTCCACACGAAACACAAAAGAACCGTGTCGGTGTCAATACAAAAAATTTGGGAAATATCCAAAAAACTGTCAAAATTTTGGAAAAATGTCAATTTTTAATGAATTTTTTGGGAAATTCAAAAATCCAAAAACGCCAAAATACGCGCTTTCGTTGGTAGTATTTATAATACTAACCAGCAGGTAGACGTCTGATAGAAAATTTTTGAGAAATAGCCGAAAAACCAAAAAGTAAGCCGAACTATCGAAAGTATGCAAGTATCTACACGTTTTCGGTGCGTCGCTTACGCAGAATTACTGTATCCGTTATTGTCAACATAAATAAACGGTATACGAAAACAATTTGTGTAAATTTTTATGAAAAATGCCGAAAAAACAAGTTTTTTATGAAAAATTTCAGGATTTTTGAAATTTCAGGGATCCAGATATTGTCAGGATAATAGTCCTTAAAATTCCCTTTAATTTGATGTACCACACTATATAAAAATCTATAATATAATCAACGAAATTTCGAAATATCGATCAGATATTTTTGAATGTTTGCATTAACCAAGAAGGCTCGGTGCACGTGGTCGTGAGGGCAGATGGTGGGGGAAATGAGTGTTTCGATTTCTATGTGTCGCAGAGCGGCGAGCGATACGTCAAAAGACGCGGCTCGTCGCGGTCCACACGAAACACAAAAGAACCGTGTCGGTGTCAATACAAAAAATTTGGGAAATATCCAAAAAACTGTCAAAATTTTGGAAAAATGTCAATTTTTAATGAATTTTTTGGGAAATTCAAAAATCCAAAAACGCCAAAATACGCGCTTTCGTTGGTAGTATTTATAATACTAACCAGCAGGTAGACGTCTGATAGAAAATTTTTGAGAAATAGCCGAAAAACCAAAAAGTAAGCCGAACTATCGAAAGTATGCAAGTATCTACACGTTTTCGGTGCGTCGCTTACGCAGAATTACTGTATCCGTTATTGTCAACATAAATAAACGGTATACGAAAACAATTTGTGTAAATTTTTATGAAAAATGCCGAAAAAACAAGTTTTTTATGAAAAATTTCAGGATTTTTGAAATTTCAGGGATCCAGATATTGTCAGGATAATAGTCCTTAAAATTCCCTTTAATTTGATGTACCACACTATATAAAAATCTATAATATAATCAACGAAATTTCGAAATATCGATCAGATATTTTTGAATGTTTGCATTAACCAAGAAGGCTCGGTGCACGTGGTCGTGAGGGCAGATGGTGGGGGAAATGAGTGTTTCGATTTCTATGTGTCGCAGAGCGGCGAGCGATACGTCAAAAGACGCGGCTCGTCGCGGTCCACACGAAACACAAAAGAACCGTGTCGGTGTCAATACAAAAAATTTGGGAAATATCCAAAAAACTGTCAAAATTTTGGAAAAATGTCAATTTTTAATGAATTTTTTGGGAAATTCAAAAATCCAAAAACGCCAAAATACGCGCTTTCGTTGGTAGTATTTATAATACTAACCAGCAGGTAGACGTCTGATAGAAAATTTTTGAGAAATAGCCGAAAAACCAAAAAGTAAGCCGAACTATCGAAAGTATGCAAGTATCTACACGTTTTCGGTGCGTCGCTTACGCAGAATTACTGTATCCGTTATTGTCAACATAAATAAACGGTATACGAAAACAATTTGTGTAAATTTTTATGAAAAATGCCGAAAAAACAAGTTTTTTATGAAAAATTTCAGGATTTTTGAAATTTCAGGGATCCAGATATTGTCAGGATAATAGTCCTTAAAATTCCCTTTAATTTGATGTACCACACTATATAAAAATCTATAATATAATCAACGAAATTTCGAAATATCGATCAGATATTTTTGAATGTTTGCATTAACCAAGAAGGCTCGGTGCACGTGGTCGTGAGGGCAGATGGTGGGGGAAATGAGTGTTTCGATTTCTATGTGTCGCAGAGCGGCGAGCGATACGTCAAAAGACGCGGCTCGTCGCGGTCCACACGAAACACAAAAGAACCGTGTCGGTGTCAATACAAAAAATTTGGGAAATATCCAAAAAACTGTCAAAATTTTGGAAAAATGTCAATTTTTAATGAATTTTTTGGGAAATTCAAAAATCCAAAAACGCCAAAATACGCGCTTTCGTTGGTAGTATTTATAATACTAACCAGCAGGTAGACGTCTGATAGAAAATTTTTGAGAAATAGCCGAAAAACCAAAAAGTAAGCCGAACTATCGAAAGTATGCAAGTATCTACACGTTTTCGGTGCGTCGCTTACGCAGAATTACTGTATCCGTTATTGTCAACATAAATAAACGGTATACGAAAACAATTTGTGTAAATTTTTATGAAAAATGCCGAAAAAACAAGTTTTTTATGAAAAATTTCAGGATTTTTGAAATTTC
>JAYMYI010000052.1:0-17743 GCA_036417725.1 Clanis bilineata
GCCAATGTCCTGATGGAAGGAGTCATGATGCTGATGAGGGGTAAATCTTGAAAATGAGTTTATATAGTCACGGCGGCTCGGCCTCCGGTGGCCCATACGTGCCGCCTCTGACGGATTAATAATAGTTAAGTACCCAAAAGTCTAGAGCGATTAGCGTAAAAGATAGATATAGGTAGCTATAATACAGTATGGGCGTAAGCCTTAGAACGTCGTTTAACGTCAACAGTGTTCCGATAATGTACAGTAATACCACGCTTTACGCGAGGGATACGTTCCGAAAAAAAACGCGTTAACTGAAATTCGCGTATATCGAGGTTTATGACTAAACATAGTCAAAATTTAATACAAAAAAATACAAATCATTTTAATCAATCACTTTAATTCTAAGAACACTTCATGCAATACATACTCTTATTTTTTGAAGTTATACTTCTTTAGGCGCGTTATGAAAAAATGATGAGAGTGAAATTTTCAGATGCCCGCGCTTCTGTGAGACAAAATTAACAGTATGAAGTTGTCTACAGTATGAAGTTGTCTGCTTAACCGCGTACACGTACACGCACCCATTTGACTTCGATTGCAATTTAATATTGTTTAAATTGAAATAAAACTATTCTTACGGATTCTATCACGATTAGGTTTTAATTATTATTCCCGACGTTTCGAAGGCTTTGCAGTCTTCGTTGTCACTGGTCAGACTGAGGTGTCATTTGTCCAAAAAAGGTTAGAGTTACAATATCTACCATCATTAAAAAATTATACAAAATCAAAAAAATCAAAAAAGGTTAATTATTTGTGTTCCGATTTATGCAGTTTATTTATTTATTTTTGTTTAAATTCTTTGATAATATTAAATATATAATAATAATTAATTAATATACTTTACTTGTGACTAATGTAAGGATTGGACGTTCTGCGAATTGGACGTTTTGCGAATTGGATATTTTACGAATTGGACATTTTGCGAATTGGACTTTTGCGAATTGGACATTTCGCGTTTTGGACATTTTGAGAATTGGACATTTAGCGAATTGAACATTGTGCAAATTGGACATTTCGCGAATCGGATATTTAGCGAATTGGACATTTTGAGATTTGGACATTTTGGGAATTGGACATTTTGTGAATTGGACATTTCGCGAAACGGACATTTCGCGAAACGGACATTTCGCGTTTTGGACATTTCGCGAATTGGACATTTTGAAAATTGGACATTTTGAGATTTGGTCATTTTAAGAATTGGACATTTCGCGAATTAGACATTGTGCGAATTGGACATTTTGAGATTTGGACATTTTGAGGACTCGACATTTCGCGAATTGGACATTTTGAGATTTGGACATTTTGGGAATTGGACATTTTGAGATTTGGTCATTTTGAAAATTGGACATTTCGCTAATTAGACATTGTGCGAATTGGACATTTCGCGAATTGGACATTTTGAGGATTGGACATTTCGCGAATTGGACATTTTGAGAATTGGACATTTTGAGAATTGGACATTTTGGGAATTGGACATTTTGCGAAACGGACATTTTGAGAATTGGACCATGTGGGAATTGGACATTTTGAGGATTGGACATTTCGCGAATTGGACATTTTGAGAATTGGACATTTTGAGAATTGGACATTTTGCGAAACGGACATTTCGCGAATTGGACATTTTGAGAATTGGACATTTTGAGATTTAGACATTTTGGGAATTGGACATTTTGCGAAACGGATATTTCGCGAATTGGACATTTTGAGAATTGGACATTTTGAGGACTCGACATTTCGCGAATTGGACATTTTGCGAAACGGACATTTCGTGAATGGGACATTTGGGAATTGGATATTTGGGAATTGGACATTTCGCGAATGGGACATTTTAGGAATTGGACATTTTGCGAAACGGACATTTCGCGAATTGGACATTTCGCGAATTGGACATTATGAGAATTGGACATTTTGAGTATTGGACATTGTGCGAATTGGACATTTTGAGAATTGGACCATGTCCCACATTGGATATTCTGCGCCTAAACGAACAAAACATGTATCTTATACCATGGGCCATTGTTCTACGAGCAGGTGACAGCTAAAATGGTTGTTTTGCGTATGTTTTTAGTTTTTTAATATAATTAACACTAAATATTATTAAACAAAGAAGTATAACTTCTCACGCGCGTACATAAGTACACGCACCCATTTTTTATGGAAAAATACATCTATTGTCTTTTGGGTAGCGTTTTGTTGACGTTCTAGTAAAATACGTTACCCAACACTGGGTGTTATGAACGTATTTTAATTGTTTGACACACGGTCAAGACACGGTCATCATTATTGTCTATACTCTGCAATATGTCCAAACCTGAATAAATGTTTTGAAATTCGCGTTATAGTGAAACCGTATAACTGTATTCTATATTCCAGTTCCTGGGACATCCTGCCGTGCCTGCTGTGCGGCGGCGCGGGGTGGCACCGCGCATGCGCGGGACCGCACGCGGTGCAGGGTGAGGAGCACATCGCGGCCGCCGTGTGCGCCGCGTGCAGGCCCGCCGCGCCGACGGACGTGCGGGCGCTGGCGCGTGCAGTGCACGACGGTGAACATATATACATACAACGCATGCCCGCCCGAGACCTAACCGGCGACTCGACACCATACTACCAAACTACGTACAAGGCAAACGTCTCGAATATCAGCCCTGTAATATTACTGTCCCACTGCTCATCACGAGCCTCCTCTACTAATGACTACCTGCCTAATGCTTTAGACTACCACACTTCACATACCTTCCAAATTCTTGAGAAGTTCAGTTTTTATCTTTTCGACTAACTTTCACAAATAAGGTCCTCAATTAGGTGCGTGACTATGTTTCATTTCATACACATTTTTATATGTAATCCTTATCCTTACTAAATAATAAAAGCGAAAGTAACTGATGAAATTTGGCGTGTGCGTACTTTTAACCCCAAGGAGGGACATAGGGTACTTTATTTTTTTTAAATCAACCCCTAAAGGGATGAAATAGGGGATGAAAGTTTGTATGGGAATTTTGGAACCACCTAATGGATTTTGATGAAATTTGGTATGAGGATACATTTGACCCTTGGGATTCAAATGGGGTACTTCATTTTTTTTCATAAACCCCTATAGGGATGAAATAAGGGTTAAAAGTTTGTATGGGGATTTTAGGTCCAATTAATGGATTTTTATGAAATTTGGTATGGGACAGTGGATACCTTTGAGTTTAAGAATACAAATGGGCCACTTTTTTAAATCAACCCTTAATGGGATGAAATAAGGGTTAAAAGTTTGTATAGGAATTTTAGGCCCTCTTAATGGATTTTAATGAAATTTGGTATGGGATAGTGCATATCTTTGAGTTTAAAGACACAAATGGGCTACTTTTTTTAATCAACCCCTAATGAGATGAAATAGGGGATGAACGTTTGTATAGGAATTTTAGGCCCACTTAATGGATTTTTACGAAATTTGGTATGGGATAGTGCATGTCTTTGAGTTTAAAGACACAAATGGGCTACTTTTTTAAATCAACCCCTAATTAGATGAAATAGGGGATGAAAGTTTTTATGGGAATCCAGAAACCGCTGAATGGATTTTTAAGAAAGTTGGTATGAGGATAGTTTTAGCCCTAAGGACAGAAATGGGGTGCGATATATTTTTATCCTACAAAGGCATGAAATAGGGGTTGAAAATTTGTTTCTTTGTTTCTGGGCCGATTGACTTCAAAATCGATATCTGAGTCGCCCCGTGGTTCCGATTGACAGAACCGCTGTCAGACCTGTCAAAAGTGGTCGCCATTTAGTTTTTCTTTGTTTTTGGGCCGATTGACTTCGAAATCCATATCTGAGTCGCCCCGTGGTTCCGAATGACAGAACGGCTGTCAGACCTGTCAAAAGTGGCCGCCATTTTGTTTTTCTTAGTTTTTGGGCCGATTGACTTCAAAATCGATATCTGGGTCGCCCCGTGCTTCCGAACGACAGAACCGCTCTCAGACCTGTCAAAAGTCGTCGCCATTTTGTTTTTCTTTGTTTCTGGGCCGATTGACTTCAAAATCGATATCTGAGTCGCCCCGTGGTTCCGATTGACAGAACCGCTGTCAGACCTGTCAAAAGTGGTCGCCATTTAGTTTTTCTTTGTTTTTGGGCCGATTGACTTCGAAATCCATATCTGAGTCGCCCCGTGGTTCCGAATGACAGAACGGCTGTCAGACCTGTCAAAAGTGGCCGCCATTTTGTTCTTCTTTGTTTTTGGGCCGATTGAATTCAAAATCGATATCTGGGTCGCCCCGTGGTTCCGAACTACAGAACCGCTGTCAGACCTGTCAAAAGTGGCCGCCATTTTGTTTTTCTTAGTTTTTGGGCCGATTGACTTCAAAATCGATATCTGAGTCGCCCCGTGGTTCCGAATGACAGAACCGCTGTCAGACCTGTCAAAAGTGACCGCCATTTTGTTTTTCTTTGTTTTTGGGCCGATTGACTTCAAAATCGATATCTGAGTCGCCCCGTGGTTCCGAATGACAGAACCGCTGTCAGACCTGTCAAAAGTGACCGCCATTTTGTTTTTCTTTGTTTTTGGGCCGATTGATTTCAAAATCGATATCTGGGTCGCCCCGTAGTTCCGAATGACAGAACCGCTGTCAGACCTGTCAAAAGTGGCCGCCATTTTGTTTTTCTTTATTTTTGGGCCGATTGACTTCAAAATCGATATCTGGGTCGCCCCGTGGTTCCGAATGACAGAACCGCTGTCAGACCTGTCAAAAGTTGCCGCCATTTTGTTTTTCTTTGTTTTTGGGCCGATTGACTTCAAAATCGATATCTGAGTCGCCCCGTGGTTCCGAATGACAGAACCGCTGTCAGACCTGTCAAAAGTGACCGCCATTTTGTTTTTCTTTGTTTTTTGCCGATTGACTTCAATATCGATATCTGGGTCGCCCCGTGGTTCCGAACGACAAAACCGCTGTCAGACCTGTCAAAAGTGGCCGCCATTTTGTTTTTCTTTGTTTTTGGGCCGATTGACTTCAAAATCGATATCTGAGTCGCCCCGTCGTTCCTAATGACAGAACCGCTGTCAGACCTGTCAAAAGTGGCCGCTATTTTGATTTCCTTTGTTTTTGGGCCGATTGACTTCAAAATCGATATCTGAGTCACGCCGTGGTTCAGAACGACAGAACCGCTGTCAAACCAGTCAAAAGAGGCCGCCATATTTTTTATCTTTGTTTTTGGGCCGATTGACTTCAAAATGGATATCTGAGTCACCCCGTGGTTCCCAATGACAGAACCGCTGTCAGACCTGTCAAAAGTGGCCGCCATTTTGTTTTTCTTTGTTTTTGGGCCGATTGACTTCAAAATCGATATCTGAGTCGCCCCGTCGTTCCTAATGACAGAACCGCTGTCAGACCTATCAAAAGTGGCCGCTATTTTGATTTCCTTTGTTTTTGGGCCGATTGACTTCAAAATCGATATCTGGGTCGCCCCGTGCTTCCGAACGACAAAACCGCTCTCAGACCTGTCAAAAGTCGTCGCCATTTTGTTTTTCTTTGTTTTTGGGTCGATTTACTTCGAAATCGATATCTGAGTCACGCCGTGGTTCAGAACGACAGAACTGCTGTCAAACCTGTCAAAAGTGGCCGCCATTTTGTTTTTCTTTGTGTTTGGGCCGATTGACTTCAAAATCGATATCTTAGTTACCCCGTGGATTCGAACGACAGAACCGTTGTCAAAGCTGTCAAAAGTGGCTGCCATTGTGTTTTTCTATGTTTTTGGGCCGATTGACTTCGAAATTGATATCTGATTCGCGCTGTGGTTTCGAACGACAGAATCGCTCTCAAACCTGTCAAAAGAGGCCGCCATATTTTTTTTCTTTGTTTTTGGGCCGATTGACTTCAAAATCGATATCTGAGTCGCCCCGTGGTTCCCAATGACAGAACCGCTGTCAGACCTGTCAAAAGTGGACGCCATTTTGGTTTTCTTTGTTTCTGGGCCGATTGACTTCAAAATCGATATCTGAGTCGCCCCGTGGTTCCCAATGACAGAACCGCTGTCAGACCTGTCAAAAGTGGCCGCCATTTTGTTTTTCTTTGTTTTTTGCCGATTGACTTCAATATCGATATCTGGGTCGCCCCGTGCTTCCGAACGACAGAACCGCTCTCAGACCTGTCAAAAGTCGTCGCCATTTTGTTTTTCTTTGTTTTTGGGCCGATTTACTTCGAAATCGATATCTGAGTCACGCCGTGGTTCAGAACGACAGAACTGCTGTCAAACCTGTCAAAAGTGGCCGCCATTTTGTTTTTCTTTGTGTTTGGGCCGATTGACTTCAAAATCGATATCTTAGTTACCCCGTGGATTCGAACGACAGAACCGTTGTCAAAGCTGTCAAAAGTGGCTGCCATTGTGTTTTTCTATGTTTTTGGGCCGATTGACTTCGAAATTGATATCTGATTCGCGCTGTGGTTTCGAACGACAGAATCGCTCTCAAACCTGTCAAAAGAGGCCGCCATATTTTTTTTCTTTGTTTTTGGGCCGATTGACTTCAAAATCGATATCTGAGTCGCCCCGTGGTTCCCAATGACAGAACCGCTGTCAGACCTGTCAAAAGTGGACGCCATTTTGGTTTTCTTTGTTTCTGGGCCGATTGACTTCAAAATCGATATCTGAGTCGCCCCGTGGTTCCCAATGACAGAACCGCTGTCAGACCTGTCAAAAGTGGCCGCCATTTTGTTTTTCTTTGTTTTTTGCCGATTGACTTCAATATCGATATCTGGGTCGCCCCGTGGTTCCGAACGACAAAACCGCTGTCAGACCTGTCAAAAGTGGCCGCCATTTTGTTTTTCTTTGTTTTTGGGCCGATTGACTTCAAAATCGATATCTGAGTCGCCCCGTCGTTCCGACCGACAGAACCGCTCTCAGACCTGTCAAAAGTCGTCGCCATTTTGTTTTTCTTTGTTTCTGGGCCGATTGACTTCAAAATCGATATCTGAGTCGCCCCGTGGTTCCGATTGACAGAACCGCTGTCAGACCTGTCAAAAGTGGTCGCCATTTAGTTTTTCTTTGTTTTTGGGCCGATTGACTTCGAAATCCATATCTGAGTCGCCCCGTGGTTCCGAATGACAGAACGGCTGTCAGACCTGTCAAAAGTGGCCGCCATTTTGTTCTTCTTTGTTTTTGGGCCGATTGAATTCAAAATCGATATCTGGGTCGCCCCGTGGTTCCGAACTACAGAACCGCTGTCAGACCTGTCAAAAGTGGCCGCCATTTTGTTTTTCTTAGTTTTTGGGCCGATTGACTTCAAAATCGATATCTGAGTCGCCCCGTGGTTCCGAATGACAGAACCGCTGTCAGACCTGTCAAAAGTGACCGCCATTTTGTTTTTCTTTGTTTTTGGGCCGATTGACTTCAAAATCGATATCTGAGTCGCCCCGTGGTTCCCAATGACAGAACCGCTGTCAGACCTGTCAAAAGTGGCCGCCATTTTGTTTTTCTTTGTTTTTTGCCGATTGACTTCAATATCGATATCTGGGTCGCCCCGTGGTTCCGAACGACAAAACCGCTGTCAGACCTGTCAAAAGTGGCCGCCATTTTGTTTTTCTTTGTTTTTGGGCCGATTGACTTCAAAATCGATATCTGAGTCGCCCCGTCGTTCCGACCGACAGAACCGCTGTCAAATCTGTCAAAAGTGGCCGCTATTTTGTTTTTCTTTGTGTTTGGGCCGATTGACTTCAAAATCGATATCTGAGTTGCCCCGTGGATTCGAACGACAGAACCGCTGTCAAATCTGTCAAAAGTGGCCGCCATTTTGTTTTTCTTTGTGTTTGGGCCGATTGACTTCAAAATCGATATCTGAGTTGCCCCGTGGATTCGAACGACAGAACCGTTGTCAAAGCTGTCAAAAGTGGCCGCCATTGTGTTTTTCTATGTTTTTGGGCCGATTGACTTTGAAATTGATATCTGATTCGCGCTGTGGTTTCGAACGACAGAATCGCTCTCAAACCTGTCAAAAGTGACCGCCATATTGTTATTCTTTGTTTTTGAGTCGATTTACTTAAAAATCGATATCTGAGTCGCCTCGTGATTCCGAACGACAGAACCGCTGTCAGACCTGTCAAAAGTGGTCGCCATTTTGTTTTTCTTTGTTTTTGGGCCGATTTACTTCAAAATCGATATCTGGGTCGCCCCGTGGTTTCGAACGACAGAACCGCTGTCAAATCTGTCAAAAGTGGCCGCCATTGTGTTTTTCTATGTTTTTGGGCCGATTGACTTCGAAATTGATATCTGATTCGCGCTGTGGTTTCGAACGACAGAATCGCTCTCAAACCTGTCAAAAGTGACCGCCATATTGTTATTCTTTGTTTTTGGGTCGATTTACTTCAAAATCGATATCTGAGTCGCCCCATGGTTCCGAACTACAGAACCGCTGTCAAGCCTGTCAAAAGTGGCCGCCATTGTGTTTTTCTATGTTTTTGGGCCGATTGACTTCGAAATTGATATCTGATTCGCGCTGTGGTTTCGAACGACAGAATCGCTCTCAAACCTGTCAAAAGTGACCGCCATATTGTTATTCTTTGTTTTTGGGCCGATTGACTTCAAAATCGATATCTGAGTCGCCCCGTGGTTCCCAATGACAGAACCGCTGTCAGACCTGTCAAAAGTGGCCGCCATTTTGTTTTTCTTTGTTTTTGGGCCGATTGACTTCAAAATCGATAGCTGGGTCGCCCATATTTAGACTAAAACGACAGGGCGGATCAAAAAATCAAAAGTTTTTTTCCGTTGGCCCTACAAAATACGCGTGCGGAGTCGCGGGCAAAAGCTAGTTAGGAATATACGCGCGCGTAAGCGTAACGTAATAATATTGAGAGAATAAACTTGTCTTACGTGATCTTTAACCATTCACAAAATATTCTAGGGTGTAAATTGTAATAATCGCCCTCGCATTGTAATAAGTAGTTGATGTACAGTTGTACTGTATTAGTAACTGACTGTAAATTGGTGTTGAAAAGAGCAACGTCAGAGTTTCTTGCCCGTTCTTCTCTGGCGAAACAGCCTTCCAAACAGGCGGTAGAGTTAAATTTTGACGGAATCTAAATGATGTTTGTCAATACATTTTTTTTTTTATAGCAAAGATTGGCAAACGAGCAGATGGCTCACCTGATGGTAAGTGATCTCCACCGCCCATAGACACCCAAGACACAAAAAGAATCATGGGTGCGTTGCCAACCTAAAAGGAGAGAATGGAAGGGGAGGGAAAGGGAGTGGGGAAATGGGCCACCGGAAATCTCACCCACCGAACGAAACGCGACAGCAAGCTGCCACTTTACGTCGGTTTTCTGTGAGACAGTGGTATCTAACCGGTTGAGCCGGCCCATTCGTGCTATAGACGTTACTGTCTACAGCATGGCTCTACCACTTTAATATACTTTGATTTGATTTGATGTCAGTACTGAAGTTTGAGATCAATTTCTTTGTATGGATCACTTGCTCGATAGCCCCTCCATAGACACGTTTCTGCAACAGGGTGTATTGTTAATGTATTTCAGTGATACAAATGGAACAAAGTCAAAACAGCCAAACTCGACCGAGACCGTTGATGCCAAGTCGCATGTCACTACGCAGGACCAAGAGAATCACGCGCAGCACAGCCACCACGAGCAGATATACCAATGTTGAAGGTATGCCAGTTATTGAGCATTGGGTGATTGACTTGTCGTTCCTCCTGCCCTTATCCCACCTTAATGTGGGGTAAAAACACACTTTTTCAAACATATTTCAGAAAGGATTAGGCTTAGTTTTACGACCGGCCAGTACCGGATTTAGGTTTTTCAAAGCGGGTCAAGCTGCCAATTTGGCCGATTTTACCGCCCCCAAATTAGAGCGCCCTTCAGATTTTACCGCCGCCCAAATCCTGCAGCCCGGGGCACGTGCACCCTCTCGCCCACCCCTAGATCCGGCACTGCGACCTGCCGCCGATTCACTTCCAGGCAAATCAAATAAGACAAATCGCTTTGTCCGACCTGGGAATCGAACCCAGTACCTCCCGGGCCACAGCCAGTAGAATAAAGTTTAATGAAACTTAAAAAAAATAAGATGAGAACTTTATGCTTTTTTAGTCAATGGATAAAAAATAGCCTTTCACTTTCAGACGATCAACAAAATATAATCACAAGCCGGCAAGAATTAAACCTAAAATCCCCTAAGAAACACCCCCAGCCAATAACTCTTCAGTTCACTTCGCCCACCAAGCTGATTGAACAAGGGTTGAAGGACAAGATAAACAGTTTGGGGGTTAAAATGAAGCTGGAGGTAGTTATCGATGAAGTGAAGCAAAGACTGAAGAAACCGAAGCCTCTGAGTGAGAAACGGAAAGCTATTGAGTGAGTATTAATTTCTACATATATAAACTCACGCCTGTCTCCCGCTGGGGTAGGCAGAGACCAAGGAGCGCTCATTGGGTACTTGACAATTTTTTTTTATAATTTTATATGAAATTTAAGTCGTCTAAAATAAAGAACAGAAAGAAATATTGAAAAATTCTCAAAAATAAACCCTTATGTAAAAACTGCATCGAAATTGGTTGAAAAATGAGGCAGTAATTCATATTTTAAATTTTGGAGTGGGGGCATATTGGAGATATCTTGCTATCCCTTTCCAACGCAAGTACAGTTATGGCGTGACGTGATTATACTGATACTTCTCTTTCCCGCAGTTTGAAGGCTTATAACTTTTTTTTTTGAGAATATTTCAATATTTCTTTATTTTAGACGACGTAAATTTCATATAAAACTAATTTAAATAATGTATCAAGAACCCAATTGTCATTGGTACTAACTTTATGAAACAGCCGGTATAAATGTACATAGTGTATATAAAAATGGTTGCATGATTTCCTTCTTCAGAGTGTGAAGAAGCATAATAATTAGTCTGGCATGATTCTAGCGACCACTGATAAACCCATTGTTTGTCAGAGGTCCCTGTTTTTTTTTACTGAACTGCGCTTACCATCATGTGTAGTGTACTATGCCGTGGGATAAAAAAAAGGCATATTTTTTCAGCAATATATTAGACAGTATACTGGATAACGCTTTGAAGGAACCGAAACAGAAGGACGCGCCTAAAGAGTGGTGTTCGCCGAGGAAATGTGAAGATACCATCAACAATGAGACACATGAGGTGAGAATGAATACATAAATACATACACAATCACGCCTGCATCCCATAGAGGTAGGCACAGGCTATTGCTCCTCTTCTTTTAATAACAATTGAGTACTTGTCATTTTTTTTTTTATTGATTTTATAGGAAATTTACGTCATCTAAAACGTAACACAGAAAGGAATATTGAAATACTCCAAAAAATAAAAAAGCTATAAGCCTTTGTAGTTTGGTGAAACCTTCATACAGCGGGAAAGAGAAGTATCAGTAAAATCACGTCACGGCCATAACTGCGCGTACGTTGAAAGGGATAGCAAGATATCCCCACTACGGCCCCACTCTTGCTCATTGCAGAATTTAAAATGTGAATTATCATTTTTCAACCAATTTCGATGCAGTTTTTAGAGAAGGGTTTTATTTTCTATTACATATAAAAATGTATGAAATGAAATATAGTCAAGTACCTAATTATCACAAGTTTCAAAACTTCTTCTTTTAAAAATAATGGCTTCTACGCATGATTTAGCCAATGTCAAGGTAAATAGAGCAATTATGTTTTCACAATGACCATGAGACCCAGATGTGGATGATCTCAAGGTCCTGTTGGGATTATGGCGGAAAGTCCTTCCAGCGGTGCCCCTCAGATAATCTTCACTCGGCGAATCGACCGAACAAAGCCAGCCAACGCGCAGCAAAACTCATCAAAGATCACCAGTTAAAATGATTTCACGTTATAATGTGTCTTTGCCGGAGTTTGGTGCATAAAACCACATCACTTTAAAACAACAAACACAACCCCAGTCAATAATATGAAATAATTATAACAAGCGACGCCCACCCTGTTATACGTCAATATCCCCTCGGACACACTTATGATGCCTCTTCCACATTCTTGCATCGTTTGCATCGGTCATTCTCGTATCTTGTCGCAAGCCACGAGATTTTCTTTGTCCGCCTTCGGAATGTGAAGAAGCATAAACCACCAGTAAACCCATCGTTTCTCAGTGCTTGCTGGTTTTTTGGACCGCACTATTGTTACCATCACGTGTTGTGTAAACTTTTGATTATTTGTTACAGCAGCCGGACATAAAGGCGGAATCGGAATCCCCCGAAATCCCTGAAAAGCCAGAAATCCCCCAACCAGCGGAAAGCGATGACTCATCCAGCACCTTCCAACTTCCCCCAGAATTTGTGGCAGACCACAACAGCGACGACAGTATGATATTCAACACACCCAAAAAATCCAAAATGGTGGACATTCAAAAGGATTCCAGCTTAGAAATATCAGCCAACGATCAATCAGTTGACATAAACATGGTCAAACTAGAAGATAATGATAACGGAGACTTTCTGCACAGTTTGACAATCAAAAGCCCCGTCAAAAGCAAAAAGTGTGTGCTCAAATTCAGTCCCATAGACAAGGAAGAGTTGCAAGAAGACAATATTGGCATAGACTTGGAATCCTTCAAAAACCATTACCTAAAAGAGGTTGTGAGAGAGTCTATGCCTGTGATGGAAAACAGGAAAAGAAAGATGAAAGATGGAAAACGGAAAGATGGGAAAAGAAGAAAAACTGATCTGAAATTGAAGTGTGATGATAAAATGCATAAGAAACGTTTGAAGAAGAAAGTTAAAACGCGCGTTTCTATATCAAACGATAATATACAAGTGAAAATCAAATGGAAAAGCGAGGAATTGGATTTGAAAATAACCGACAGCAAAAGAAAGAAGTTAAAGAGCAAAAAAGAGAAGAAATTAAAGCAATATGTGTTACAATACAACCAAGATAGGGTAAAGGATGTTATAGTTAAGCCGGAAAAGGATATTTCTCCAATAAAAAGGAAGTATGTGAAACAAGAGAAATCACCCGACAAGCTGGTTCAAACGTCCATTCAAAGATTCTTCACTGTAAAAACACCTAAAGACTGACAAAATCAAATTTGCTCGCATTGGCAATAATCTCCATGTACATACACAAGCTCATGCCTCCCAAGGACTAGACCAGTCTTTCCCAAAGTGGGCGATAACGCCCCCTTGTGGGCGCTGATATAAAATAATAATATAATATTAGCCTTGTAATATCACTATCCCACTGGGCACGGGCCTCCTCTACTAATGAGAGGGGTTAGGCCTTAGTCTACCACGCTGGACTAATGCGGGTTGGTACACTTCACATACCTTCGAAATTCCTGTGAAGAAATTCTCGGGTATGCAGGTTTCCTCACGATGTTTTCCTTCACCGTTACAGCAAGCGATATTTCACAATGAAGATACACTTAACATAGAAAAGTCAGTGTATGCTCTATTTTTGGGGTTGGTCTCGAACCTCCGGCACTTGTCTCGGCAGTCCGTACCATGAGCTGTCGTTGCTTCATATAGCTTTGATATAGCTCACAATAATTTATTTAATTTGAAGTTATAGTTGTTTTTAAATAGGTAAAAAAATGGGGCGGCGCTAAAAATAAGTTATTTTCAAAGGGCAGTAGACAAAATAAGTTTGGGAACCTCCGAGCTAGACAAAGGCGAAAGAACACCCACATTTCGTCGAGCTCACCAGCCAGTGTACTTCCGGTTCTCTCGAGCTTGCGGCATGGCTTGATGGTTGGTTGGGACGGGTATGGGGGTATCCCTGTGTCTGCATCGGTCATCCGCCTGTCTTGTCGCAAGCCAGGAGATTTGCTTCTTCCTTCTTCGGATTAGGAGTGTGAAGAAACATAAATAGGCCGGCGTGATCAAAGGGGTAGGCCCTTCAGGGATACAGGCGTGAGACTATGTATGTATATTTTTGTACTTGGGCACTTTGGAATACATACTAACGCTTAATTTTTGAAGTGATAACTTCTTATGGGAGGGTAAACACTGGCATCTTATCATATTAATTTACATAAAGTTTAAGTAATAAGCTAAGCTTTTCTTAGTTAAACAATTTCAATATTAAATGGTTTAATTTAGATTAGTTTAAGTTATCACTTCTGTCTTTTAAAAGACCCAATATTTATTAACAGAGTTAAAATTAACGAGTTTCTCATATTTTAAGCAATAATTTACCACTGGATTTTAAATTCATTTTAAAGACAAAAAATATGAAATTCTGAAACATTCTTTATAAATAAATAAATAATTAATGTTTTAATTCGAATACATTTCATTTATGTTATCATGATCCCCGTTAAAAAATAGACATTACATAATAATTTGTAGATTTATCTCGAATCCGAAAACGGAGATTTGAATTTCTAGGCCTCGAAACAATGTTGCCAAGTGCTAAGTTTCCTACCATATAGTAGGTTTTATATATATAGATTTTTTACTTTAGTAGTTTTTGGACCTGTATTGCCTAATGTTGACATATATTAAATTGTGTATATTCGTTTTTTATAGTAGTATTATTATGTTCGTTTATTATAAACTTTAATTTTTATATTTTAAGCAAATAAAGTATATAAGTTAAGTTAGTTTTTGTTTTTTTTATCTCTAAACTATGATATATTTAGAATTTCTTCTAGACTGCCTCGGTGGCATGGTTGTATTTCGGTACGACTACTGTCCTGAGGTCTCGGATTCAATCCCCGGGTCGGGCAGTGATATTGGATTTTTCCATATCAGCCCGGAGTCTGGAATTTGTACCCGATATGGCGATAGGCTCGCCCTCTATCACATCTGGGACCGAACTAAGCTCGGTAAAATGTGAGTGTACTAGTTCACTGTATGTATTTTTAAATTTCCTATTGCACACGTTATTTGGGTCTATCCCACCTTTCCCGTTGAGTTGTCTAGCGACGGGACTAGTGAGACTAATTAATCCCACTTGTCCCGCGGGACTAGTGAGACCGATATTTCAGTGCCACTAGTCCCGTTACTGACATCGTCGTGTTTTTCTTTATCCTTTCATACGTATGGTTACTGTGGGTTCTATGTTCCTAAAGAAATGCATTGATATTGGTTACTATACTCAAGTACCTAATTCTATTTTTTATGTATAATTTCCAAGATTCTTTTTGTGTTCGATAAAGCTTATTTATTCTAAGGGTTTCATATAAATTTGGTCACAATCAGGTAAATTTTAGTCATCGTAAGTGTTTAAAGTTGTGATTATTTCTAGAAGCACACAGACTGGATCCGGAGTGCGTGTGTGTGATATGTTACGAGGAAGTCGAGGCGTATCCCACTCTGCAGACTTTCTGGCCGCCGTGCTGCGCCAGGGACGCGTGGTTCCACAGGACATGTCTACAGGTAAATACAAATACACACAACAGTCACACAGTCACACAGTCCAGCGGGTTCAGACAAGTGGCTTATGCGCTAGTCGAATACAATCAATGTATGGGAATGACATAAGAATACGCCGCATGTAGCGTACTCTCATGTCATTCTCATACATTTATTCTGTTCGACTGTTCTATTCGACTAGCCCATAAGCTACTTGCCTAAACCCGCTGGGGGTGACTCCTGACGCTCGATTCGAACTTGAATTCGATTCGGTTTCATTTATGACTTAAAATTCTAAAAAATCGAGTTAAAAAGTGCATTAATGTCACGTTAAAAATTACTAAATGACAAATTCTCGAATATTATGCAACATTAGCGCACTTTAAAAGTCGATTTCGGTGGAATTTTAAGTGAATAAATGAAACCAAATCGAAATCACAATCGAAACGAGTGTCAAGGGTAATGGGGAAAGATGTCTATTCTATAAAACGTTATCGGATGAACGATATCGGACCGATACTCTACCGCACAGACTAATATAGATGCACGTGGATCAAATAAATGTCAAACAACATTGGGTCCTTCAAACGGAGTGTGAAGAAGCATTTATGCAGGCCGGCATGATACTGGTCGCCACCGACGGACACAAGGTCTATGGGTGGTGGCTGGTATTTTTGGACCGCACATCGCTTACCATCAGGTGTTGTGTGGTCACTTTGCCGCGCTCGGATAAAAAAAAACACTTAAGAGTGGGCTGTCAAACGGTTTACAGCATAGCATTCTCTTAAACAAAACTTATAGCACCGATATCGGTCGGACGCGTGACTCGTGAGCCACATAGAATAGCAAAACGTCCGAAACGAAGTCCCAAACTGCGGATTTCGATTTACAAACTAAGCCCTAAGACCATCGATATATTATTTACCTAGATGCACAGTTGACGCTCGGAAAATGGGACAGCAAAGAAGTGCTTAAGCACTCGTTTTCCATACAGTCGGACGGCGATAGAATTCTATCGCCCGAATGGTCAAACGCTGCTCAACTTTAACGGCTTCAACAATACAATTTTGACAGATAAGGCGGCCTTACACAACATGAGGCGACCTTAAGTGTATGAACATTTGGCGGTAATTCAAATTTAAGAACGCTTGCTCATTTCGTTTAAAAAGCTACTTCATCACACGTGTATAGGGGTTATAATTGTATTGATTTAATTAGAACTTGTGATCTTTTTCTTTGTTTTATTGCTGAGACCACTTTTAGGAGGATATTTGCAAAGAACTGTGCATCTAGGGTATATTATATTGATGCCTAAGACCCCAGACTAGATGTAACCTGTATCGTGGGTATCAGGAACTAAGGCTAAGTCTGAGTCAAAGAAACTAACTCAGTGAGGATTTGGAATTTGTCAATCGAACTTTGTCTTTGTCAGTAAATTTTCATCACTTGTTTCAGCGTATGGCCCTTAGTGCAGGTATGCACTATCTAAAATGTCCACTGTGTAATGATAAAGAAAATTTCTACGAGGCTGTTATTGAGCAAGGATATTATGTGCCAGACAGGTAAGAATAAATAAATAACACTCAACAGTCACACACATATTCCTGACCCCACACTAAAATACTAGTCTTGTGTCGTGGGTATCAGGAACTACGAGAGACGCACGCTCTAACAACACCCACACCCGAAACAAATATCTGGGCCGCACAAATATTTGTTTCGGTGCGGGATCGAACCCGCGGCCCGCAGCTGGCTGCTTGCCCGCTGCGCCACGGAGGCTGAATGTATTAAATAAATAAACTCTGTAATAGAACTAACCCAAAAAAACTCCCTTCTTCCCCCCCCCTACCGTCTTTCCCAATCCCTTTTCCCTCCCCTTCCATTTCCTCTTTTTAGGTTGGCAACACACCCATGATTCTTATTGTGTCTTGGGTGTCTATGGGCGGTGGAGATCACTTACCATCAGGTGACCCACCTGTTCGTTTGCCAGTCTTTGCTATAAAAAAAAAGCTGTCATTTTTCAATATACTTCATAATCTTTACGATCTGTTACAGAAACTATACACCCCATCGTATAAACTTTTCAAGCCACTTCAGAAATTTTAAGCCCACGTCATTATTTTTCACCGAACATCATAAACTTTTCAGCCCATTTCATAAACTTTTCAACCCACGCCAGTAACTTCAGCCCACGGCATAAACTTTTTAGTCCACATCATATACTTCAGCCAACTTCAAAAACTTTTCATTCCACTTTATAAACTTACCTGCCTCTATAATCTTTACGGTACATCACATTAATTTACAGAGATGCTGCATGGGAGTTGGAACAGAATGCATTCTCCGAGATATACGAGAGAGTTCTAAGATGTACTGCGGAGATCT
>JAYMYI010000053.1:0-17742 GCA_036417725.1 Clanis bilineata
TTTGGAACCACCTAATGGATTTTGATGAAATTTGGTATGAGGATACATTTGACCCTTGGGATTCAAATGGGGTACTTCATTTTTTTTCATAAACCCCTATAGGGATGAAATAAGGGTTAAAAGTTTGTATGGGGATTTTAGGTCCAATTAATGGATTTTTATGAAATTTGGTATGGGACAGTGGATACCTTTGAGTTTAAGAATACAAATGGGCCACTTTTTTAAATCAACCCTTAATGGGATGAAATAAGGGTTAAAAGTTTGTATAGGAATTTTAGGCCCTCTTAATGGATTTTAATGAAATTTGGTATGGGATAGTGCATATCTTTGAGTTTAAAGACACAAATGGGCTACTTTTTTTAATCAACCCCTAATGAGATGAAATAGGGGATGAACGTTTGTATAGGAATTTTAGGCCCACTTAATGGATTTTTACGAAATTTGGTATGGGATAGTGCATGTCTTTGAGTTTAAAGACACAAATGGGCTACTTTTTTAAATCAACCCCTAATTAGATGAAATAGGGGATGAAAGTTTTTATGGGAATCCAGAAACCGCTGAATGGATTTTTAAGAAAGTTGGTATGAGGATAGTTTTAGCCCTAAGGACAGAAATGGGGTGCGATATATTTTTATCCTACAAAGGCATGAAATAGGGGTTGAAAATTTGTTTCTTTGTTTCTGGGCCGATTGACTTCAAAATCGATATCTGAGTCGCCCCGTGGTTCCGATTGACAGAACCGCTGTCAGACCTGTCAAAAGTGGTCGCCATTTAGTTTTTCTTTGTTTTTGGGCCGATTGACTTCGAAATCCATATCTGAGTCGCCCCGTGGTTCCGAATGACAGAACGGCTGTCAGACCTGTCAAAAGTGGCCGCCATTTTGTTTTTCTTAGTTTTTGGGCCGATTGACTTCAAAATCGATATCTGGGTCGCCCCGTGCTTCCGAACGACAGAACCGCTCTCAGACCTGTCAAAAGTCGTCGCCATTTTGTTTTTCTTTGTTTCTGGGCCGATTGACTTCAAAATCGATATCTGAGTCGCCCCGTGGTTCCGATTGACAGAACCGCTGTCAGACCTGTCAAAAGTGGTCGCCATTTAGTTTTTCTTTGTTTTTGGGCCGATTGACTTCGAAATCCATATCTGAGTCGCCCCGTGGTTCCGAATGACAGAACGGCTGTCAGACCTGTCAAAAGTGGCCGCCATTTTGTTCTTCTTTGTTTTTGGGCCGATTGAATTCAAAATCGATATCTGGGTCGCCCCGTGGTTCCGAACTACAGAACCGCTGTCAGACCTGTCAAAAGTGGCCGCCATTTTGTTTTTCTTAGTTTTTGGGCCGATTGACTTCAAAATCGATATCTGAGTCGCCCCGTGGTTCCGAATGACAGAACCGCTGTCAGACCTGTCAAAAGTGACCGCCATTTTGTTTTTCTTTGTTTTTGGGCCGATTGACTTCAAAATCGATATCTGAGTCGCCCCGTGGTTCCGAATGACAGAACCGCTGTCAGACCTGTCAAAAGTGACCGCCATTTTGTTTTTCTTTGTTTTTGGGCCGATTGATTTCAAAATCGATATCTGGGTCGCCCCGTAGTTCCGAATGACAGAACCGCTGTCAGACCTGTCAAAAGTGGCCGCCATTTTGTTTTTCTTTATTTTTGGGCCGATTGACTTCAAAATCGATATCTGGGTCGCCCCGTGGTTCCGAATGACAGAACCGCTGTCAGACCTGTCAAAAGTTGCCGCCATTTTGTTTTTCTTTGTTTTTGGGCCGATTGACTTCAAAATCGATATCTGAGTCGCCCCGTGGTTCCGAATGACAGAACCGCTGTCAGACCTGTCAAAAGTGACCGCCATTTTGTTTTTCTTTGTTTTTTGCCGATTGACTTCAATATCGATATCTGGGTCGCCCCGTGGTTCCGAACGACAAAACCGCTGTCAGACCTGTCAAAAGTGGCCGCCATTTTGTTTTTCTTTGTTTTTGGGCCGATTGACTTCAAAATCGATATCTGAGTCGCCCCGTCGTTCCTAATGACAGAACCGCTGTCAGACCTGTCAAAAGTGGCCGCTATTTTGATTTCCTTTGTTTTTGGGCCGATTGACTTCAAAATCGATATCTGAGTCACGCCGTGGTTCAGAACGACAGAACCGCTGTCAAACCAGTCAAAAGAGGCCGCCATATTTTTTATCTTTGTTTTTGGGCCGATTGACTTCAAAATGGATATCTGAGTCACCCCGTGGTTCCCAATGACAGAACCGCTGTCAGACCTGTCAAAAGTGGCCGCCATTTTGTTTTTCTTTGTTTTTGGGCCGATTGACTTCAAAATCGATATCTGAGTCGCCCCGTCGTTCCTAATGACAGAACCGCTGTCAGACCTATCAAAAGTGGCCGCTATTTTGATTTCCTTTGTTTTTGGGCCGATTGACTTCAAAATCGATATCTGGGTCGCCCCGTGCTTCCGAACGACAAAACCGCTCTCAGACCTGTCAAAAGTCGTCGCCATTTTGTTTTTCTTTGTTTTTGGGTCGATTTACTTCGAAATCGATATCTGAGTCACGCCGTGGTTCAGAACGACAGAACTGCTGTCAAACCTGTCAAAAGTGGCCGCCATTTTGTTTTTCTTTGTGTTTGGGCCGATTGACTTCAAAATCGATATCTTAGTTACCCCGTGGATTCGAACGACAGAACCGTTGTCAAAGCTGTCAAAAGTGGCTGCCATTGTGTTTTTCTATGTTTTTGGGCCGATTGACTTCGAAATTGATATCTGATTCGCGCTGTGGTTTCGAACGACAGAATCGCTCTCAAACCTGTCAAAAGAGGCCGCCATATTTTTTTTCTTTGTTTTTGGGCCGATTGACTTCAAAATCGATATCTGAGTCGCCCCGTGGTTCCCAATGACAGAACCGCTGTCAGACCTGTCAAAAGTGGACGCCATTTTGGTTTTCTTTGTTTCTGGGCCGATTGACTTCAAAATCGATATCTGAGTCGCCCCGTGGTTCCCAATGACAGAACCGCTGTCAGACCTGTCAAAAGTGGCCGCCATTTTGTTTTTCTTTGTTTTTTGCCGATTGACTTCAATATCGATATCTGGGTCGCCCCGTGCTTCCGAACGACAGAACCGCTCTCAGACCTGTCAAAAGTCGTCGCCATTTTGTTTTTCTTTGTTTTTGGGCCGATTTACTTCGAAATCGATATCTGAGTCACGCCGTGGTTCAGAACGACAGAACTGCTGTCAAACCTGTCAAAAGTGGCCGCCATTTTGTTTTTCTTTGTGTTTGGGCCGATTGACTTCAAAATCGATATCTTAGTTACCCCGTGGATTCGAACGACAGAACCGTTGTCAAAGCTGTCAAAAGTGGCTGCCATTGTGTTTTTCTATGTTTTTGGGCCGATTGACTTCGAAATTGATATCTGATTCGCGCTGTGGTTTCGAACGACAGAATCGCTCTCAAACCTGTCAAAAGAGGCCGCCATATTTTTTTTCTTTGTTTTTGGGCCGATTGACTTCAAAATCGATATCTGAGTCGCCCCGTGGTTCCCAATGACAGAACCGCTGTCAGACCTGTCAAAAGTGGACGCCATTTTGGTTTTCTTTGTTTCTGGGCCGATTGACTTCAAAATCGATATCTGAGTCGCCCCGTGGTTCCCAATGACAGAACCGCTGTCAGACCTGTCAAAAGTGGCCGCCATTTTGTTTTTCTTTGTTTTTTGCCGATTGACTTCAATATCGATATCTGGGTCGCCCCGTGGTTCCGAACGACAAAACCGCTGTCAGACCTGTCAAAAGTGGCCGCCATTTTGTTTTTCTTTGTTTTTGGGCCGATTGACTTCAAAATCGATATCTGAGTCGCCCCGTCGTTCCGACCGACAGAACCGCTCTCAGACCTGTCAAAAGTCGTCGCCATTTTGTTTTTCTTTGTTTCTGGGCCGATTGACTTCAAAATCGATATCTGAGTCGCCCCGTGGTTCCGATTGACAGAACCGCTGTCAGACCTGTCAAAAGTGGTCGCCATTTAGTTTTTCTTTGTTTTTGGGCCGATTGACTTCGAAATCCATATCTGAGTCGCCCCGTGGTTCCGAATGACAGAACGGCTGTCAGACCTGTCAAAAGTGGCCGCCATTTTGTTCTTCTTTGTTTTTGGGCCGATTGAATTCAAAATCGATATCTGGGTCGCCCCGTGGTTCCGAACTACAGAACCGCTGTCAGACCTGTCAAAAGTGGCCGCCATTTTGTTTTTCTTAGTTTTTGGGCCGATTGACTTCAAAATCGATATCTGAGTCGCCCCGTGGTTCCGAATGACAGAACCGCTGTCAGACCTGTCAAAAGTGACCGCCATTTTGTTTTTCTTATTTTTGGGCCGATTGACTTCAAAATCGATATCTGAGTCGCCCCGTGGTTCCCAATGACAGAACCGCTGTCAGACCTGTCAAAAGTGGCCGCCATTTTGTTTTTCTTTGTTTTTTGCCGATTGACTTCAATATCGATATCTGGGTCGCCCCGTGGTTCCGAACGACAAAACCGCTGTCAGACCTGTCAAAAGTGGCCGCCATTTTGTTTTTCTTTGTTTTTGGGCCGATTGACTTCAAAATCGATATCTGAGTCGCCCCGTCGTTCCGACCGACAGAACCGCTGTCAAATCTGTCAAAAGTGGCCGCTATTTTGTTTTTCTTTGTGTTTGGGCCGATTGACTTCAAAATCGATATCTGAGTTGCCCCGTGGATTCGAACGACAGAACCGCTGTCAAATCTGTCAAAAGTGGCCGCCATTTTGTTTTTCTTTGTGTTTGGGCCGATTGACTTCAAAATCGATATCTGAGTTGCCCCGTGGATTCGAACGACAGAACCGTTGTCAAAGCTGTCAAAAGTGGCCGCCATTGTGTTTTTCTATGTTTTTGGGCCGATTGACTTTGAAATTGATATCTGATTCGCGCTGTGGTTTCGAACGACAGAATCGCTCTCAAACCTGTCAAAAGTGACCGCCATATTGTTATTCTTTGTTTTTGAGTCGATTTACTTAAAAATCGATATCTGAGTCGCCTCGTGATTCCGAACGACAGAACCGCTGTCAGACCTGTCAAAAGTGGTCGCCATTTTGTTTTTCTTTGTTTTTGGGCCGATTTACTTCAAAATCGATATCTGGGTCGCCCCGTGGTTTCGAACGACAGAACCGCTGTCAAATCTGTCAAAAGTGGCCGCCATTGTGTTTTTCTATGTTTTTGGGCCGATTGACTTCGAAATTGATATCTGATTCGCGCTGTGGTTTCGAACGACAGAATCGCTCTCAAACCTGTCAAAAGTGACCGCCATATTGTTATTCTTTGTTTTTGGGTCGATTTACTTCAAAATCGATATCTGAGTCGCCCCATGGTTCCGAACTACAGAACCGCTGTCAAGCCTGTCAAAAGTGGCCGCCATTGTGTTTTTCTATGTTTTTGGGCCGATTGACTTCGAAATTGATATCTGATTCGCGCTGTGGTTTCGAACGACAGAATCGCTCTCAAACCTGTCAAAAGTGACCGCCATATTGTTATTCTTTGTTTTTGGGCCGATTGACTTCAAAATCGATATCTGAGTCGCCCCGTGGTTCCCAATGACAGAACCGCTGTCAGACCTGTCAAAAGTGGCCGCCATTTTGTTTTTCTTTGTTTTTGGGCCGATTGACTTCAAAATCGATAGCTGGGTCGCCCATATTTAGACTAAAACGACAGGGCGGATCAAAAAATCAAAAGTTTTTTTCCGTTGGCCCTACAAAATACGCGTGCGGAGTCGCGGGCAAAAGCTAGTTAGGAATATACGCGCGCGTAAGCGTAACGTAATAATATTGAGAGAATAAACTTGTCTTACGTGATCTTTAACCATTCACAAAATATTCTAGGGTGTAAATTGTAATAATCGCCCTCGCATTGTAATAAGTAGTTGATGTACAGTTGTACTGTATTAGTAACTGACTGTAAATTGGTGTTGAAAAGAGCAACGTCAGAGTTTCTTGCCCGTTCTTCTCTGGCGAAACAGCCTTCCAAACAGGCGGTAGAGTTAAATTTTGACGGAATCTAAATGATGTTTGTCAATACATTTTTTTTTTTATAGCAAAGATTGGCAAACGAGCAGATGGCTCACCTGATGGTAAGTGATCTCCACCGCCCATAGACACCCAAGACACAAAAAGAATCATGGGTGCGTTGCCAACCTAAAAGGAGAGAATGGAAGGGGAGGGAAAGGGAGTGGGGAAATGGGCCACCGGAAATCTCACCCACCGAACGAAACGCGACAGCAAGCTGCCACTTTACGTCGGTTTTCTGTGAGACAGTGGTATCTAACCGGTTGAGCCGGCCCATTCGTGCTATAGACGTTACTGTCTACAGCATGGCTCTACCACTTTAATATACTTTGATTTGATTTGATGTCAGTACTGAAGTTTGAGATCAATTTCTTTGTATGGATCACTTGCTCGATAGCCCCTCCATAGACACGTTTCTGCAACAGGGTGTATTGTTAATGTATTTCAGTGATACAAATGGAACAAAGTCAAAACAGCCAAACTCGACCGAGACCGTTGATGCCAAGTCGCATGTCACTACGCAGGACCAAGAGAATCACGCGCAGCACAGCCACCACGAGCAGATATACCAATGTTGAAGGTATGCCAGTTATTGAGCATTGGGTGATTGACTTGTCGTTCCTCCTGCCCTTATCCCACCTTAATGTGGGGTAAAAACACACTTTTTCAAACATATTTCAGAAAGGATTAGGCTTAGTTTTACGACCGGCCAGTACCGGATTTAGGTTTTTCAAAGCGGGTCAAGCTGCCAATTTGGCCGATTTTACCGCCCCCAAATTAGAGCGCCCTTCAGATTTTACCGCCGCCCAAATCCTGCAGCCCGGGGCACGTGCACCCTCTCGCCCACCCCTAGATCCGGCACTGCGACCTGCCGCCGATTCACTTCCAGGCAAATCAAATAAGACAAATCGCTTTGTCCGACCTGGGAATCGAACCCAGTACCTCCCGGGCCACAGCCAGTAGAATAAAGTTTAATGAAACTTAAAAAAAATAAGATGAGAACTTTATGCTTTTTTAGTCAATGGATAAAAAATAGCCTTTCACTTTCAGACGATCAACAAAATATAATCACAAGCCGGCAAGAATTAAACCTAAAATCCCCTAAGAAACACCCCCAGCCAATAACTCTTCAGTTCACTTCGCCCACCAAGCTGATTGAACAAGGGTTGAAGGACAAGATAAACAGTTTGGGGGTTAAAATGAAGCTGGAGGTAGTTATCGATGAAGTGAAGCAAAGACTGAAGAAACCGAAGCCTCTGAGTGAGAAACGGAAAGCTATTGAGTGAGTATTAATTTCTACATATATAAACTCACGCCTGTCTCCCGCTGGGGTAGGCAGAGACCAAGGAGCGCTCATTGGGTACTTGACAATTTTTTTTTATAATTTTATATGAAATTTAAGTCGTCTAAAATAAAGAACAGAAAGAAATATTGAAAAATTCTCAAAAATAAACCCTTATGTAAAAACTGCATCGAAATTGGTTGAAAAATGAGGCAGTAATTCATATTTTAAATTTTGGAGTGGGGGCATATTGGAGATATCTTGCTATCCCTTTCCAACGCAAGTACAGTTATGGCGTGACGTGATTATACTGATACTTCTCTTTCCCGCAGTTTGAAGGCTTATAACTTTTTTTTTTGAGAATATTTCAATATTTCTTTATTTTAGACGACGTAAATTTCATATAAAACTAATTTAAATAATGTATCAAGAACCCAATTGTCATTGGTACTAACTTTATGAAACAGCCGGTATAAATGTACATAGTGTATATAAAAATGGTTGCATGATTTCCTTCTTCAGAGTGTGAAGAAGCATAATAATTAGTCTGGCATGATTCTAGCGACCACTGATAAACCCATTGTTTGTCAGAGGTCCCTGTTTTTTTTTACTGAACTGCGCTTACCATCATGTGTAGTGTACTATGCCGTGGGATAAAAAAAAGGCATATTTTTTCAGCAATATATTAGACAGTATACTGGATAACGCTTTGAAGGAACCGAAACAGAAGGACGCGCCTAAAGAGTGGTGTTCGCCGAGGAAATGTGAAGATACCATCAACAATGAGACACATGAGGTGAGAATGAATACATAAATACATACACAATCACGCCTGCATCCCATAGAGGTAGGCACAGGCTATTGCTCCTCTTCTTTTAATAACAATTGAGTACTTGTCATTTTTTTTTTTATTGATTTTATAGGAAATTTACGTCATCTAAAACGTAACACAGAAAGGAATATTGAAATACTCCAAAAAATAAAAAAGCTATAAGCCTTTGTAGTTTGGTGAAACCTTCATACAGCGGGAAAGAGAAGTATCAGTAAAATCACGTCACGGCCATAACTGCGCGTACGTTGAAAGGGATAGCAAGATATCCCCACTACGGCCCCACTCTTGCTCATTGCAGAATTTAAAATGTGAATTATCATTTTTCAACCAATTTCGATGCAGTTTTTAGAGAAGGGTTTTATTTTCTATTACATATAAAAATGTATGAAATGAAATATAGTCAAGTACCTAATTATCACAAGTTTCAAAACTTCTTCTTTTAAAAATAATGGCTTCTACGCATGATTTAGCCAATGTCAAGGTAAATAGAGCAATTATGTTTTCACAATGACCATGAGACCCAGATGTGGATGATCTCAAGGTCCTGTTGGGATTATGGCGGAAAGTCCTTCCAGCGGTGCCCCTCAGATAATCTTCACTCGGCGAATCGACCGAACAAAGCCAGCCAACGCGCAGCAAAACTCATCAAAGATCACCAGTTAAAATGATTTCACGTTATAATGTGTCTTTGCCGGAGTTTGGTGCATAAAACCACATCACTTTAAAACAACAAACACAACCCCAGTCAATAATATGAAATAATTATAACAAGCGACGCCCACCCTGTTATACGTCAATATCCCCTCGGACACACTTATGATGCCTCTTCCACATTCTTGCATCGTTTGCATCGGTCATTCTCGTATCTTGTCGCAAGCCACGAGATTTTCTTTGTCCGCCTTCGGAATGTGAAGAAGCATAAACCACCAGTAAACCCATCGTTTCTCAGTGCTTGCTGGTTTTTTGGACCGCACTATTGTTACCATCACGTGTTGTGTAAACTTTTGATTATTTGTTACAGCAGCCGGACATAAAGGCGGAATCGGAATCCCCCGAAATCCCTGAAAAGCCAGAAATCCCCCAACCAGCGGAAAGCGATGACTCATCCAGCACCTTCCAACTTCCCCCAGAATTTGTGGCAGACCACAACAGCGACGACAGTATGATATTCAACACACCCAAAAAATCCAAAATGGTGGACATTCAAAAGGATTCCAGCTTAGAAATATCAGCCAACGATCAATCAGTTGACATAAACATGGTCAAACTAGAAGATAATGATAACGGAGACTTTCTGCACAGTTTGACAATCAAAAGCCCCGTCAAAAGCAAAAAGTGTGTGCTCAAATTCAGTCCCATAGACAAGGAAGAGTTGCAAGAAGACAATATTGGCATAGACTTGGAATCCTTCAAAAACCATTACCTAAAAGAGGTTGTGAGAGAGTCTATGCCTGTGATGGAAAACAGGAAAAGAAAGATGAAAGATGGAAAACGGAAAGATGGGAAAAGAAGAAAAACTGATCTGAAATTGAAGTGTGATGATAAAATGCATAAGAAACGTTTGAAGAAGAAAGTTAAAACGCGCGTTTCTATATCAAACGATAATATACAAGTGAAAATCAAATGGAAAAGCGAGGAATTGGATTTGAAAATAACCGACAGCAAAAGAAAGAAGTTAAAGAGCAAAAAAGAGAAGAAATTAAAGCAATATGTGTTACAATACAACCAAGATAGGGTAAAGGATGTTATAGTTAAGCCGGAAAAGGATATTTCTCCAATAAAAAGGAAGTATGTGAAACAAGAGAAATCACCCGACAAGCTGGTTCAAACGTCCATTCAAAGATTCTTCACTGTAAAAACACCTAAAGACTGACAAAATCAAATTTGCTCGCATTGGCAATAATCTCCATGTACATACACAAGCTCATGCCTCCCAAGGACTAGACCAGTCTTTCCCAAAGTGGGCGATAACGCCCCCTTGTGGGCGCTGATATAAAATAATAATATAATATTAGCCTTGTAATATCACTATCCCACTGGGCACGGGCCTCCTCTACTAATGAGAGGGGTTAGGCCTTAGTCTACCACGCTGGACTAATGCGGGTTGGTACACTTCACATACCTTCGAAATTCCTGTGAAGAAATTCTCGGGTATGCAGGTTTCCTCACGATGTTTTCCTTCACCGTTACAGCAAGCGATATTTCACAATGAAGATACACTTAACATAGAAAAGTCAGTGTATGCTCTATTTTTGGGGTTGGTCTCGAACCTCCGGCACTTGTCTCGGCAGTCCGTACCATGAGCTGTCGTTGCTTCATATAGCTTTGATATAGCTCACAATAATTTATTTAATTTGAAGTTATAGTTGTTTTTAAATAGGTAAAAAAATGGGGCGGCGCTAAAAATAAGTTATTTTCAAAGGGCAGTAGACAAAATAAGTTTGGGAACCTCCGAGCTAGACAAAGGCGAAAGAACACCCACATTTCGTCGAGCTCACCAGCCAGTGTACTTCCGGTTCTCTCGAGCTTGCGGCATGGCTTGATGGTTGGTTGGGACGGGTATGGGGGTATCCCTGTGTCTGCATCGGTCATCCGCCTGTCTTGTCGCAAGCCAGGAGATTTGCTTCTTCCTTCTTCGGATTAGGAGTGTGAAGAAACATAAATAGGCCGGCGTGATCAAAGGGGTAGGCCCTTCAGGGATACAGGCGTGAGACTATGTATGTATATTTTTGTACTTGGGCACTTTGGAATACATACTAACGCTTAATTTTTGAAGTGATAACTTCTTATGGGAGGGTAAACACTGGCATCTTATCATATTAATTTACATAAAGTTTAAGTAATAAGCTAAGCTTTTCTTAGTTAAACAATTTCAATATTAAATGGTTTAATTTAGATTAGTTTAAGTTATCACTTCTGTCTTTTAAAAGACCCAATATTTATTAACAGAGTTAAAATTAACGAGTTTCTCATATTTTAAGCAATAATTTACCACTGGATTTTAAATTCATTTTAAAGACAAAAAATATGAAATTCTGAAACATTCTTTATAAATAAATAAATAATTAATGTTTTAATTCGAATACATTTCATTTATGTTATCATGATCCCCGTTAAAAAATAGACATTACATAATAATTTGTAGATTTATCTCGAATCCGAAAACGGAGATTTGAATTTCTAGGCCTCGAAACAATGTTGCCAAGTGCTAAGTTTCCTACCATATAGTAGGTTTTATATATATAGATTTTTTACTTTAGTAGTTTTTGGACCTGTATTGCCTAATGTTGACATATATTAAATTGTGTATATTCGTTTTTTATAGTAGTATTATTATGTTCGTTTATTATAAACTTTAATTTTTATATTTTAAGCAAATAAAGTATATAAGTTAAGTTAGTTTTTGTTTTTTTTATCTCTAAACTATGATATATTTAGAATTTCTTCTAGACTGCCTCGGTGGCATGGTTGTATTTCGGTACGACTACTGTCCTGAGGTCTCGGATTCAATCCCCGGGTCGGGCAGTGATATTGGATTTTTCCATATCAGCCCGGAGTCTGGAATTTGTACCCGATATGGCGATAGGCTCGCCCTCTATCACATCTGGGACCGAACTAAGCTCGGTAAAATGTGAGTGTACTAGTTCACTGTATGTATTTTTAAATTTCCTATTGCACACGTTATTTGGGTCTATCCCACCTTTCCCGTTGAGTTGTCTAGCGACGGGACTAGTGAGACTAATTAATCCCACTTGTCCCGCGGGACTAGTGAGACCGATATTTCAGTGCCACTAGTCCCGTTACTGACATCGTCGTGTTTTTCTTTATCCTTTCATACGTATGGTTACTGTGGGTTCTATGTTCCTAAAGAAATGCATTGATATTGGTTACTATACTCAAGTACCTAATTCTATTTTTTATGTATAATTTCCAAGATTCTTTTTGTGTTCGATAAAGCTTATTTATTCTAAGGGTTTCATATAAATTTGGTCACAATCAGGTAAATTTTAGTCATCGTAAGTGTTTAAAGTTGTGATTATTTCTAGAAGCACACAGACTGGATCCGGAGTGCGTGTGTGTGATATGTTACGAGGAAGTCGAGGCGTATCCCACTCTGCAGACTTTCTGGCCGCCGTGCTGCGCCAGGGACGCGTGGTTCCACAGGACATGTCTACAGGTAAATACAAATACACACAACAGTCACACAGTCACACAGTCCAGCGGGTTCAGACAAGTGGCTTATGCGCTAGTCGAATACAATCAATGTATGGGAATGACATAAGAATACGCCGCATGTAGCGTACTCTCATGTCATTCTCATACATTTATTCTGTTCGACTGTTCTATTCGACTAGCCCATAAGCTACTTGCCTAAACCCGCTGGGGGTGACTCCTGACGCTCGATTCGAACTTGAATTCGATTCGGTTTCATTTATGACTTAAAATTCTAAAAAATCGAGTTAAAAAGTGCATTAATGTCACGTTAAAAATTACTAAATGACAAATTCTCGAATATTATGCAACATTAGCGCACTTTAAAAGTCGATTTCGGTGGAATTTTAAGTGAATAAATGAAACCAAATCGAAATCACAATCGAAACGAGTGTCAAGGGTAATGGGGAAAGATGTCTATTCTATAAAACGTTATCGGATGAACGATATCGGACCGATACTCTACCGCACAGACTAATATAGATGCACGTGGATCAAATAAATGTCAAACAACATTGGGTCCTTCAAACGGAGTGTGAAGAAGCATTTATGCAGGCCGGCATGATACTGGTCGCCACCGACGGACACAAGGTCTATGGGTGGTGGCTGGTATTTTTGGACCGCACATCGCTTACCATCAGGTGTTGTGTGGTCACTTTGCCGCGCTCGGATAAAAAAAAACACTTAAGAGTGGGCTGTCAAACGGTTTACAGCATAGCATTCTCTTAAACAAAACTTATAGCACCGATATCGGTCGGACGCGTGACTCGTGAGCCACATAGAATAGCAAAACGTCCGAAACGAAGTCCCAAACTGCGGATTTCGATTTACAAACTAAGCCCTAAGACCATCGATATATTATTTACCTAGATGCACAGTTGACGCTCGGAAAATGGGACAGCAAAGAAGTGCTTAAGCACTCGTTTTCCATACAGTCGGACGGCGATAGAATTCTATCGCCCGAATGGTCAAACGCTGCTCAACTTTAACGGCTTCAACAATACAATTTTGACAGATAAGGCGGCCTTACACAACATGAGGCGACCTTAAGTGTATGAACATTTGGCGGTAATTCAAATTTAAGAACGCTTGCTCATTTCGTTTAAAAAGCTACTTCATCACACGTGTATAGGGGTTATAATTGTATTGATTTAATTAGAACTTGTGATCTTTTTCTTTGTTTTATTGCTGAGACCACTTTTAGGAGGATATTTGCAAAGAACTGTGCATCTAGGGTATATTATATTGATGCCTAAGACCCCAGACTAGATGTAACCTGTATCGTGGGTATCAGGAACTAAGGCTAAGTCTGAGTCAAAGAAACTAACTCAGTGAGGATTTGGAATTTGTCAATCGAACTTTGTCTTTGTCAGTAAATTTTCATCACTTGTTTCAGCGTATGGCCCTTAGTGCAGGTATGCACTATCTAAAATGTCCACTGTGTAATGATAAAGAAAATTTCTACGAGGCTGTTATTGAGCAAGGATATTATGTGCCAGACAGGTAAGAATAAATAAATAACACTCAACAGTCACACACATATTCCTGACCCCACACTAAAATACTAGTCTTGTGTCGTGGGTATCAGGAACTACGAGAGACGCACGCTCTAACAACACCCACACCCGAAACAAATATCTGGGCCGCACAAATATTTGTTTCGGTGCGGGATCGAACCCGCGGCCCGCAGCTGGCTGCTTGCCCGCTGCGCCACGGAGGCTGAATGTATTAAATAAATAAACTCTGTAATAGAACTAACCCAAAAAAACTCCCTTCTTCCCCCCCCCTACCGTCTTTCCCAATCCCTTTTCCCTCCCCTTCCATTTCCTCTTTTTAGGTTGGCAACACACCCATGATTCTTATTGTGTCTTGGGTGTCTATGGGCGGTGGAGATCACTTACCATCAGGTGACCCACCTGTTCGTTTGCCAGTCTTTGCTATAAAAAAAAAGCTGTCATTTTTCAATATACTTCATAATCTTTACGATCTGTTACAGAAACTATACACCCCATCGTATAAACTTTTCAAGCCACTTCAGAAATTTTAAGCCCACGTCATTATTTTTCACCGAACATCATAAACTTTTCAGCCCATTTCATAAACTTTTCAACCCACGCCAGTAACTTCAGCCCACGGCATAAACTTTTTAGTCCACATCATATACTTCAGCCAACTTCAAAAACTTTTCATTCCACTTTATAAACTTACCTGCCTCTATAATCTTTACGGTACATCACATTAATTTACAGAGATGCTGCATGGGAGTTGGAACAGAATGCATTCTCCGAGATATACGAGAGAGTTCTAAGATGTACTGCGGAGATCTGCCAATGTCCTGATGGAAGGAGTCATGATGCTGATGAGGGGTAAATCTTGAAAATGAGTTTATATAGTCACGGCGGCTCGGCCTCCGGTGGCCCATACGTGCCGCCTCTGACGGATTAATAATAGTTAAGTACCCAAAAGTCTAGAGCGATTAGCGTAAAAGATAGATATAGGTAGCTATAATACAGTATGGGCGTAAGCCTTAGAACGTCGTTTAACGTCAACAGTGTTCCGATAATGTACAGTAATACCACGCTTTACGCGAGGGATACGTTCCGAAAAAAAACGCGTTAACTGAAATTCGCGTATATCGAGGTTTATGACTAAACATAGTCAAAATTTAATACAAAAAAATACAAATCATTTTAATCAATCACTTTAATTCTAAGAACACTTCATGCAATACATACTCTTATTTTTTGAAGTTATACTTCTTTAGGCGCGTTATGAAAAAATGATGAGAGTGAAATTTTCAGATGCCCGCGCTTCTGTGAGACAAAATTAACAGTATGAAGTTGTCTACAGTATGAAGTTGTCTGCTTAACCGCGTACACGTACACGCACCCATTTGACTTCGATTGCAATTTAATATTGTTTAAATTGAAATAAAACTATTCTTACGGATTCTATCACGATTAGGTTTTAATTATTATTCCCGACGTTTCGAAGGCTTTGCAGTCTTCGTTGTCACTGGTCAGACTGAGGTGTCATTTGTCCAAAAAAGGTTAGAGTTACAATATCTACCATCATTAAAAAATTATACAAAATCAAAAAAATCAAAAAAGGTTAATTATTTGTGTTCCGATTTATGCAGTTTATTTATTTATTTTTGTTTAAATTCTTTGATAATATTAAATATATAATAATAATTAATTAATATACTTTACTTGTGACTAATGTAAGGATTGGACGTTCTGCGAATTGGACGTTTTGCGAATTGGATATTTTACGAATTGGACATTTTGCGAATTGGACTTTTGCGAATTGGACATTTCGCGTTTTGGACATTTTGAGAATTGGACATTTAGCGAATTGAACATTGTGCAAATTGGACATTTCGCGAATCGGATATTTAGCGAATTGGACATTTTGAGATTTGGACATTTTGGGAATTGGACATTTTGTGAATTGGACATTTCGCGAAACGGACATTTCGCGAAACGGACATTTCGCGTTTTGGACATTTCGCGAATTGGACATTTTGAAAATTGGACATTTTGAGATTTGGTCATTTTAAGAATTGGACATTTCGCGAATTAGACATTGTGCGAATTGGACATTTTGAGATTTGGACATTTTGAGGACTCGACATTTCGCGAATTGGACATTTTGAGATTTGGACATTTTGGGAATTGGACATTTTGAGATTTGGTCATTTTGAAAATTGGACATTTCGCTAATTAGACATTGTGCGAATTGGACATTTCGCGAATTGGACATTTTGAGGATTGGACATTTCGCGAATTGGACATTTTGAGAATTGGACATTTTGAGAATTGGACATTTTGGGAATTGGACATTTTGCGAAACGGACATTTTGAGAATTGGACCATGTGGGAATTGGACATTTTGAGGATTGGACATTTCGCGAATTGGACATTTTGAGAATTGGACATTTTGAGAATTGGACATTTTGCGAAACGGACATTTCGCGAATTGGACATTTTGAGAATTGGACATTTTGAGATTTAGACATTTTGGGAATTGGACATTTTGCGAAACGGATATTTCGCGAATTGGACATTTTGAGAATTGGACATTTTGAGGACTCGACATTTCGCGAATTGGACATTTTGCGAAACGGACATTTCGTGAATGGGACATTTGGGAATTGGATATTTGGGAATTGGACATTTCGCGAATGGGACATTTTAGGAATTGGACATTTTGCGAAACGGACATTTCGCGAATTGGACATTTCGCGAATTGGACATTATGAGAATTGGACATTTTGAGTATTGGACATTGTGCGAATTGGACATTTTGAGAATTGGACCATGTCCCACATTGGATATTCTGCGCCTAAACGAACAAAACATGTATCTTATACCATGGGCCATTGTTCTACGAGCAGGTGACAGCTAAAATGGTTGTTTTGCGTATGTTTTTAGTTTTTTAATATAATTAACACTAAATATTATTAAACAAAGAAGTATAACTTCTCACGCGCGTACATAAGTACACGCACCCATTTTTTATGGAAAAATACATCTATTGTCTTTTGGGTAGCGTTTTGTTGACGTTCTAGTAAAATACGTTACCCAACACTGGGTGTTATGAACGTATTTTAATTGTTTGACACACGGTCAAGACACGGTCATCATTATTGTCTATACTCTGCAATATGTCCAAACCTGAATAAATGTTTTGAAATTCGCGTTATAGTGAAACCGTATAACTGTATTCTATATTCCAGTTCCTGGGACATCCTGCCGTGCCTGCTGTGCGGCGGCGCGGGGTGGCACCGCGCATGCGCGGGACCGCACGCGGTGCAGGGTGAGGAGCACATCGCGGCCGCCGTGTGCGCCGCGTGCAGGCCCGCCGCGCCGACGGACGTGCGGGCGCTGGCGCGTGCAGTGCACGACGGTGAACATATATACATACAACGCATGCCCGCCCGAGACCTAACCGGCGACTCGACACCATACTACCAAACTACGTACAAGGCAAACGTCTCGAATATCAGCCCTGTAATATTACTGTCCCACTGCTCATCACGAGCCTCCTCTACTAATGACTACCTGCCTAATGCTTTAGACTACCACACTTCACATACCTTCCAAATTCTTGAGAAGTTCAGTTTTTATCTTTTCGACTAACTTTCACAAATAAGGTCCTCAATTAGGTGCGTGACTATGTTTCATTTCATACACATTTTTATATGTAATCCTTATCCTTACTAAATAATAAAAGCGAAAGTAACTGATGAAATTTGGCGTGTGCGTACTTTTAACCCCAAGGAGGGACATAGGGTACTTTATTTTTTTTAAATCAACCCCTAAAGGGATGAAATAGGGGATGAAAGTTTGTATGGGAAT
>JAYMYI010000054.1:0-5000 GCA_036417725.1 Clanis bilineata
GAGTTGCAGTTACTCATCGCGACCAGGCAATAAGATTAAGTGAGTGAGAGTTATTGATTGTAATTTTTCAATTCGCTTATTATCTGGTACGCGAATTTACAAAAGGATTCTATACATGGGTCTTTGTTGATGAGCTTGTTGATGTCGTAGGGTGTGATGTCAAAGTGGTTGCACGTAGACTCGTGGGACTGGCGTGCCGCGGCGAAGCGTGGGCAGTGTTGTAATAGGTGCACGATGTCTTGAACGACGCTCGGGTTGCAGGGGCAAGTGGGTGTATTGGTGATTTTGAAACGATGTAAGTATTGTCGGTGGTATCCATGGCCCGTGAGTATTTGGGTGAGTGCAAAGTCAAGTCGAATTTTTTGTCGTAGTTTTTTGATGGATTCAATGTCCGGGAAGATTTTTCTGGTGTGCTCTCCATGTTTGTCGTTATGGTAGGTGTTGTTACTCTCGATTAATCTTTGTTTTCTAATTATTAGCTTTGGGTAACTAATGGGGAATCTAGTATAGTAATATCGGTCGTGCGAGTCGGCCGCACGTTTGGCCGCCATATCAGCCACTTCGTTCCCTATGATGCCAATGTGCGCTTTGACCCAAGCAAACTCAAGTTTTCCTGTAAGATTGACGCTATGGTGTATTTTATGTATGGATACCACAAAGGGGTTTGTGCTGTGGATATTTTCTATCTCGCAAGTCGCACTCCTAGAGTCAGTGAGTATAATGACTTCCTGGTGTTTACCATCAGCCACCCATTTGCACGCCTCGCAGATGGCCAGCAGTTCGGCTTGGTAGACTGAGCAGCTGTCATGTAGTTTAAATATTTTTGTGGTTTGTGTGTTATCGGGGTGGATGACCACAAAAGCCGCCCCAACCCTCCCATCATGTTTGCTGCCATCAGTAAAGATCTTGATGGTATTCTGAGTGCCAAGTTCATCGACATCCGATTGGGATCTGATGGAGGTAATCTGTATGTTTTTACGCAGTGAAGGATGAAGAAGTTCGCCAGGCTGTACTGCAGATTCAAGATGTATATCGTTTGGAAGGTAGGTGGTGACTTTGTTCAGCTTGATCCTTTCGACCTCAGTTATTTCGTTGATCTTGTGATGGAGTGGGACGTAGTCCGCCAGAGCGATAGCTGCTGTACCAGATATAGTTTTGAACCCACGGATGGCTTTGATTGCAAAGCTTCTTTGGAAGGATTTTAGTTTGTTGGTGACAGATTTGTATCTGGTGGCGTCACCCCATATGCCAGCCGCGTATGTGATTATAGGTTCTATAACTTGCTTGTATATAGTGTCTATGTTTTCTGCGCATAGCCCCCAAGTGGGTCTGACAAATTGACTAAGCCTCAAGTATATGCGTTGTGCCTTGGTGATAGCGTAGTTGACGTGTTTGATGAATTTAAGTCTTTTATCTATTATCACCCCTAGTAATTTAATATCTTCATGAAAGGTGAGCTGCTGGCCTGCCATGTTGATTGCAGCGTGTTTGGCCTTGGGTGTAAAAGTGATCATTTGTGTTTTTTCCGGTCCAAATTTGAGTTTCACCGATTCCCCCCATTTAGTGATGATGTCTAAGGCCCGGTTAGTATTGATTTCGATGTCTATCAATTTGCTGTGTTTGACTATGAGCAAGACATCATCAGCGAACGCTTGTATATGGCACCCATCAGGTAGTGGTATCTCCAGTAATTCATCAAGGATTAAGTTCCAAAAGAGCGGTCCAAGCACTGATCCCTGGATACATCCTCTAGTCATGACTTTTTCTGCTGTGGCGTCCGCGTAGTTAAGCTGGGTTTTCCGATTCGTGATATAGTTAGTGATGAGCTTGTATAAGTTGTTCGGGCACTTGATGTGGTGGAGTCGGGCCAGCAAAGCTGGCCACCAAGCGTTATCGAATGCCGCCTGGATGTCCAGTGACACCGCAATCACCAGTTCCTTGTTTTGCTTAGCGATGTTGATTTGGTCTATTGCTGTTTGTAATGCATGGTTAGTGGATGTTTGTTCTTTGAATCCAAATTGTAGTGGGTTCATTTGTTTTGTTTTGTTCAAGTGATATGTGACTCTTTTAGCTACGAGTTTTTCCAGCGTTTTTCCGAGCACTTTTATCAGTCCGATTGGCCTAAATGATTTCATATCTGTGTAATCTGTTTTGCTTGGTTTAGGTAATATTTTTACGAATGCCTCTTTCCACGTCTCAGGAAAGTACGATAGATCCAGGCATCGATTCATGATGTTCGTTATCAATTCAGGGTATTTATTGGCGAATGCTAAGCATATGTCCGATGTTAGATGATCGGTGCCGGGAGCTCTATCAGGATTCATATTTTGTAGGCATGTGATTATCTCATCCTGTGTGAATTGAGAGTCATTGTCGGTTTCAGGAATGTGATTGGAAAGCTCTCTTGTCACTTTTTGAGCGTCATTGTCATTAGTGTCATCCGGATAGAAATGACCCAGGAGTGCCTCTGCGGTTTCCAGAGCTGAATTGGTGTATGCGTTGTTTATTCTGAGTGTAGATGGTGGCTTGACTGGTGGGGCACATTTGAGTAGTCTGTTAGTGACTGACCATACGTTTTCTTTATCTTGTCTGTTGCAAAATTCTTTAAAGTTTTCAGTGGATGCCTTGTTTAGGGCCTCGGCGTAAGTTTTTGCCAGGATCTCGCGCTCAGCCAAGGTTTCTTCGATCGGTTGTTGTCCACGTTTGAGGGCTCCTATTTTGTGGTGTATTTTAATCACTTTTTGTTTGAGTTCTTCTAGCTCTTCCGACCACCAGGGGGCTTTATGTTTACCTTTCTTTTTCCTTATGAGTTTGTTGTCGCATGCGGTTTGTAGAGCCATGGTGATGTTTTTTATGTAATTGTTCAACTGTTGCGGGTTTAGTTCTGCGATGTTGACCTGATCAAGTTTCTGAAGCTCTATTTGTTTTGTGATTTCATCTGTTACTTCGTCCCAGTCGGCTTTTTTGGTGTCATATTTATACGTGCTCTGAGTGCACCTCTTCCTTGGTGCCTGTTGGGTTGATATGCTGTATCTGATTGCATTATGTTGTGATGTCGGGCATGCCTCGACACAGACTGTCCAGTCATTTAATTTGTTTGCTAATTTTTCAGATATGAGGGTTAAGTCTATGATAGAAGAGCGGTAACGGCCATGAGTTCTCGTTTCAAATGTCGGTTCACATCCTTGATTGCCTAGTGTGAGGTCGTTAGTTATGATTGTTTTCATAATTTCATTTCCACGCCGGTTTGATTTAGGTGAACCCCAAGACTGGTGCCAACCATTAAAATCGCCGCCAATGACGTGCAGAGAGTTGCGAGTGTGAGCCAGAAGATAGTTGAGCTTGCCGATTGTATTATGGGTATCTGAGCGAGGTTCGATATAGATGCTAGTAAAATGTATATGTTTACCTCCGATTGTCATACGGATCACAGATAGATTGGGAGATGAGTACTGGCTGAGTCCTAGCGCGGATCCTAGTTGGCTTCTAACGATGATTAGTGCCTTTACTTGCGTGTTGTCGGGAAATTGGTGGATCTCATATCCCGGTATATTTTTGATGGTCAGTTGTTTACCCACGTAAGGTTCGCTAACTAAGGCAATGTCATATTTCTTGGTTTGGAAGTATTGCAGAAACTCGTGTTGGCTTTTGTGGCTTCTATCAAGGTTGCACTGTATTATGTTTATACTGGTTTGCTGTTTAGATGCCAGGTTGACCATAATCAATTTTCGCCTCGACTCTTGCACGGACCTGCTGGACTCTCGGGCACCGCTGGGATGTCGGTGAGTGCTTTGTGTCTGTGTTTAGGTTATACTTTTTGTTGTGTGTTTGACAGTTATGACAACGGATAGTGTCTGGAGTGTTTTTGGTGGGGCAGTTTTCAATGTTGTGAGTTTCCGAGGCGCAATGTCTGCAAGGTGCCGCCTGGGTGGCAGTGCAGCGGTTCTTGGTGTGACCGAATTGAAGGCACTTGAAGCACTGGAGGAATGGGCAAAAATTTTCGATGTGGACTCTTTGGTAGTCCAGGTTCACTCTATCAAGTTCGTTCAAAGCCCGCCAAACTCGAGGTGAGGCCAGTAGCGCCGCGTTGTATAGTTGGGTATTCTTGTTGTTTCGGATGAACCTGACGGATAAGTTTGACGCAATGCCTTCCCCGTCGCAGGCCCTATTAATTGTTGGGTTCTGACCTAAGATGACTTCAACAAGCTGGGAAGGTTCTATATCCTTGGTGATACCCTTCAGCATTACCATAGGTTTGAGTTTTTTAGCCGGCTCGGCCGTGATGTTCTTGGCGTCCTGAAGCTTGCCAAGAGTCTCGTCGCGTTGCTGATCAGATTCGAATTCCACCCGTATTTTGTTGTTAGAGATTGGAAGGACCCTGGTGGGTGCGTAGCCGGAACCGCGAAACGAGATTTCCTTTTTAAAGCTGTCTAGGGCTTCCTTACGTGTGGTCTTATCGCTGGTGGGTGTGATAACAATGGCCGGTTTGGTGGCCGGCTTGGGTGGGGGCGCACGCTTTTCTAATGTCACCGATTCCGCAGAGGGTGCCGAGGCGACAGCGGCAGCGTAAGATTTTCCAGATGGTTTGATGGCTTTGGAGACCTCTCTGCGGACGGTTTCCTTGATGTCTTCTCGGATTGATTTAAGTGTTTCCTGAACCGTTTGCGTCGAGTTGATTTCTTTGGCGATGGCGTCGATTTCACTGGCCAGTTGAATGGTTTTCTTCTTGTTTTCAGATGTGACGCTTTTGCCAGCGTTGATGGTTTGGATTATTTGTTTAGAAAGTCTCTGTATAATCGCTAGGCCCTCGCAGACCGATTTGTGTGAAGGGGCCGCTTGTGTGCTACCAGGTGTAAAGTCAAGACCCGCGTCCGCATCTAGATATACCTCATGTTCGGCCGTGCCGCTCGCGGAATCCGTGGTGTTTGTCATATTCAATGAAGTAGGGGATGCATAAGCATCCTATGTTAGGTAGTCAAACGGGGTATAGGGGTTATAGC
>JAYMYI010000054.1:10000-12500 GCA_036417725.1 Clanis bilineata
GGTTAGGTTAGGTTAGGTTAGGTTAGGTTAGGTTAGGTTAGGTTAGGTTAGGTTAGGTTAGGTTAGGTTAGGTTAGGTTAGGTTAGGTTAGGTTAGGTTAGGTTAGGTTAGGTTAGGTTAGGTTAGGTTAGGTTAGGTTAGGTTAGGTTAGGTTAGGTTAGGTTAGGTTAGGTTAGGTTAGGTTAGGTTAGGTTAGTTAGGTTAGGTTAGGTTAGGTTAGGTTAGGTTAGGTTAGGTTAGGTTAGGTTAGGTTAGGTTAGGTTAGGTTAGGTTAGGTTAGGTTAGGTTAGGTTAGGTTAGGTTAGGTTAGGTTAGGTTAGGTTAGGTTAGGTTAGGTTAGGTTAGGTTAGGTTAGGTTAGGTTAGGTTAGGTTAGGTTAGGTTAGGTTAGGTTAGGTTAGGTTAGGTTAGGTTAGGTTAGGTTAGGTTAGGTTAGGTTAGGTTAGGTTAGGTTAGGTTAGGTTAGGTTAGGTTAGGTTAGGTTAGGTTAGGTTAGGTTAGGTTAGGTTAGGTTAGGTTAGGTTAGGTTAGGTTAGGTTAGGTTAGGTTAGGTTAGGTTAGGTTAGGTTAGGTTAGGTTAGGTTAGGTTAGGTTAGGTTAGGTAGTTAGGTTAGGTTAGGTTAGGTTAGGTTAGGTTAGGTTAGGTTAGGTTAGGTTAGGTTAGGTTAGGTTAGGTTAGGTTAGGTTAGGTTAGGTTAGGTTAGGTTAGGTTAGGTTAGGTTAGGTTAGGTTAGGTTAGTTAGGTTAGGTTAGGTTAGGTTAGGTTAGGTTAGGTTAGGTTAGGTTAGGTTAGGTTAGGTTAGGTTAGGTTAGGTTAGGTTAGGTTAGGTTAGTTAGGTTAGGTTAGGTTAGGTTAGGTTAGGTTAGGTTAGGTTAGGTTAGGTTAGGTTAGGTTAGGTTAGGTTAGGTTAGGTTAGGTTAGGTTAGGTTAGGTTAGGTTAGGTTAGGTTAGGTTAGGTTAGGTTAGGTTAGGTTAGGTTAGGTTAGGTTAGGTTAGGTTAGGTTAGGTTAGGTTAGGTTAGGTTAGGTTAGGTTAGGTTAGGTTAGGTTAGGTTAGGTTAGGTTAGGTTAGGTTAGGTTAGGTTAGGTTAGGTTAGGTTAGGTTAGGTTAGGTTAGGTTAGGTTAGGTTAGGTTAGGTTAGGTTAGGTTAGGTTAGGTTAGGTTAGGTTAGGTTAGGTTAGGTTAGGTTAGGTTAGGTTAGGTTAGGTTAGGTTAGGTTAGGTTAGGTTAGGTTAGGTTAGGTTAGGTTAGGTTAGGTTAGGTTAGGTTAGGTTAGGTTAGGTTAGGTTAGGTTAGGTTAGGTTAGGTTAGGTTAGGTTAGGTTAGGTTAGGTTAGGTTAGGTTAGGTTAGGTTAGGTTAGGTTAGGTTAGGTTAGGTTAGGTTAGGTTAGGTTAGGTTAGGTTAGGTTAGGTTAGGTTAGGTTAGGTTAGGTTAGGTTAGGTTAGGTTAGGTTAGGTTAGGTTAGGTTAGGTTAGGTTAGGTTAGGTTAGGTTAGGTTAGGTTAGGTTAGGTTAGGTTAGGTTAGGTTAGGTTAGGTTAGGTTAGGTTAGGTTAGGTTAGGTTAGGTTAGGTTAGGTTAGGTTAGGTTAGGTTAGGTTAGGTTAGGTTAGGTTAGGTTAGGTTAGGTTAGGTTAGGTTAGGTTAGGTTAGGTTAGGTTAGGTTAGTTAGGTTAGGTTAGGTTAGGTTAGGTTAGGTTAGGTTAGGTTAGGTTAGGTTAGGTAGGTTAGGTTAGTTAGGTTAGGTTAGGTTAGGTTAGGTTAGGTTAGGTTAGGTTAGGTTAGGTTAGGTTAGGTTAGGTTAGGTTAGGTTAGGTTAGGTTAGGTTAGGTTAGGTTAGGTTAGGTTAGGTTAGGTTAGGTTAGGTTAGGTTAGGTTAGGTTAGGTTAGGTTAGGTTAGGTTAGGTTAGGTTAGGTTAGGTTAGGTTAGGTTAGGTTAGGTTAGGTTAGGTTAGGTTAGGTTAGGTTAGGTTAGGTTAGGTTAGGTTAGGTTAGGTTAGGTTAGGTTAGGTTAGGTTAGGTTAGGTTAGGTTAGGTTAGGTTAGGTTAGGTTAGGTTAGGTTAGGTTAGGTTAGGTTAGGTTAGGTTAGGTTAGTTAGGTTAGGTTAGGTTAGGTTAGGTTAGGTTAGGTTAGGTTAGGTTAGGTTAGGTTAGGTTAGGTTAGGTTAGGTTAGGTTAGGTTAGGTTAGGTTAGGTTAGGTTAGGTTAGGTTAGGTTAGGTTAGGTTAGGTTAGGTTAGGTTAGGTTAGGTTAGGTTAGGTTAGGTTAGGTTAGGTTAGGTTAGGTTAGGTTAGGTTAGGTTAGGTTAGGTTAGGTTAGGTTAGGTTAGGTTAGGTTAGGTTAGGTTAGGTTAGGTTAGGTTAGGTTAGGTTAGGTTAGGTTAGGTTAGGTTAGGTTAGGTTAGGTTAGGTTAGGTTAGGTTAGGTTAGGTTAGGTTAGGTTAGGTTAGGTTAGGTTAGGTTAGGTTAGGTGGTTAGGTTAGGTTAGGTTAGGTTAGGTTAG
>JAYMYI010000055.1:5000-14206 GCA_036417725.1 Clanis bilineata
ATAAATATATATATAAAAAAAAATTTTTTTTTTTTTTCAAAAAATAAAAAATACACGCGCGCGCACACATTACACGCGCAACACGCACTGATGCGATGTTTGCATTGTGTTGTGTGTACACACGTATACACGTTAATGATCCTTCCGCAGGTTCCCCTACGGAAACCTTGTTACGACTTTTACTTCCTCTAAATGATCAAGTTTGGTCAACTTCCCAGCAACGCCGACGGCCGTGAAGCCACCGCGTGTCGGTCCGAAGACCTCACTAAATCATTCAATCGGTAGTAGCGACGGGCGGTGTGTACAAAGGGCAGGGACGTAATCAACGCGAGCTTATGACTCGCGCTTACTAGGAATTCCTCGTTTATGGGGGATAATTGCAAACCCCAATCCCCAGCACGAAGGAGTTTCAGCGGGTTGCCCGGGCCTCTAGGCCAGGGAGAACATGCTGATTCCTTCAGTGTAGCGCGCGTGCGGCCCAGGACATCTAAGGGCATCACAGACCTGTTATTGCTCAATCTCGTGCGACTCGAAGTCGCCGGTCCCTCTAAGAAGAATTTTAATACGTCGCCAGTGAGTTGCGTGACGCATAACGCCACGCACACCTAAATGGCGACGCCTATTTAGCAGGCTAGAGTCTCGTTCGTTACCGGAATTAACCAGACAAATCGCTCCACCAACTAAGAACGGCCATGCACCACCACCCACCGAATCAAGAAAGAGCTGTTAATCTGTCAATCCTTCCGGTGTCCGGGCCTGGTGAGATTTCCCGTGTTGAGTCAAATTAAGCCGCAGGCTCCACTCCTGGTGGTGCCCTTCCGTCAATTCCTTTAAGTTTCAGCTTTGCAACCATACTCCCCCCGGAGTCCAAAATCTTTGGTTTCCCGGAAGCTGCCCGCCGAGCCATTGTAGTAACGTCGGCGGATCGCTAGATGACATATTTACGGTTAGAACTAGGGCGGTATCTAATCGCCTTCGAACCTCTAACTTTCGTTCTTGATTGATGAAAACACCTTTGGCAAATGCTTTCGCTGATGTTCGTCTTGCGACGATCCAAGAATTTCACCTCTAACGTCGCAATACGAATGCCCCCAGTTATCCCTATTAATCATTACCTCGGAGTTCTGAAAACCAACAAAATAGAACCGAGATCATATTCTATTATTCCATGCACGAAATATTCAAGCAGCATTTTGAGCCCGCTTTGAGCACTCTAATTTGTTCAAAGTAAAATTGTCGGCCCATCTCGACACCCAATGAAGAGCATCGCGATAGGATTTTGATATTGAACCGACGCTCGTTAAAACGCCGGCTCACCGACGATATGCTCCGCAGACGTGTCAGTATCACCGCGTAAGCGTTGCACCGACAGCGCGGCGCACAAATGCAACTACGAGCTTTTTAACCGCAACAATTTTAGTATACGCTATTGGAGCTGGAATTACCGCGGCTGCTGGCACCAGACTTGCCCTCCAATTGTTCCTCGTTAAAATATTTAAAGTGTACTCATTCCGATTACGAGGCCTCGTAAGAGTCCCGTATCGTTATTTTTCGTCACTACCTCCCCGTGCCGGGAGTGGGTAATTTGCGCGCCTGCTGCCTTCCTTGGATGTGGTAGCCGTTTCTCAGGCTCCCTCTCCGGAATCGAACCCTGATTCCCCGTTACCCGTGACAACCATGGTAGTCGCAGAAACTACCATCGAAAGTTGATAAGGCAGACATTTGAAAGATGCGTCGCCGGTACTGGACCATGCGATCGGCAAAAGTTATCCAGATTCATCAAAATTAACGACTTCAGACGCGAGGCCCTCCGTCGATTGGTTTTGATCTAATAAAAGCACTCATCCCATCACTGGTCAGAGTTCTGATTGCATGTATTAGCTCTAGAATTACCACAGTTATCCAAGTAACCGAGTAAGATCTAAGGAACCAAAACTGATATATTGAGCCATTCGCGGTATCGCCTTAATACGGCTTGCACTGAGACATGCATGGCTTAATCTTTGAGACAAGCATATAACTACTGGCAGGATCAACCAGGGAGCCACCATCATAGCAGCAGAGCAGCAACAGCAGCAGCAGCAGCAGCAGCAGCAGCAGCAGCAGCAGCAGCAGCAGCAGCAGCAGCAGCAGCAGGCTGTGCTGCTGCTGTCCCTCTCTGTGCATCATCCCGTAATCGGCGACAATTTAAAAATTGGGCGCGCTGATCACAGAGATGTGTGTGTGGTAAAAATCAATAGTAAAATATATCACGCGCGTGTGTGTGTGCGTATGTTACACAAACACACGCGCGCATGATATATTTTAAACGTCGAAACAGATTCAAATACCGTTCAACGATGAATGTTCTAAAACACACCGAGATTAGACAAAATTCACAATACGGCACATAAAAATGTGCACATATTAGCTAGTTTCCGTATAAAACGAGATCGGACCAGAAATCCTCACGCGCGGTACATACAGAATACAACTCGATTATGCGTTAATTTCATTTGGAATCGTGTACGTGTGTGCCACATCAGTGCACAAGCACAATGACGATACGGTATAATACACCACCGGTACCGATGCGCAAAGGCAGACGACAGACACAGCACATACAAACACAACCCCGCGTTTTGCAGTCGTCGTATGAGTAGTGTGCGTGCGCGCGCGCACCATTTGCACAACAGTTTCGGGACATAAACCGGATCGTCTATATTGATAGGAACTTTAAAAGAACGAAAAGCGAACAGTGATTCGATTTCGTAGTTCCGCACAGAGATTGTAAAGAAAAACACCAACAACATCCATTAAACAAACACACACACCCAACCCCACCCCGCCACTCACAAACATCACTCGCAAACTCTTTACTCGATTTATTCGAACACAACAAACATTTATAAATTTTGTAAAGAATAACATGTACTGAAAGCAGTAGCGGAACACACTTTTAACACACAACAGTTGAGAGTTCACGCTCTGCGCGCTAGTCAACTGATCGCGTCGCGTGTGCCACTGCTCTCTGCACGTATAAGTTGAAAATGCGTATTCGACGGTAGCGGGAGACTGCGCGCGCGCATGCTCACGTGATAATATTGCAATGATTTTATTTTGATGAATAAAGAAATGAATCAATATACAAAGTATACACTATATACTACATACGCTATATACGCCTAAGACCACAACAAATAGACAGAGATGTTTACTTTATTCAGCCCTATATTATATGGCGTTGTAAATTTCGTAACATTCAGTATTTCAATCAGCTGTGTGTAGATTAATTTAAAAAAAAAAGTAGTATAGAATGTTGCCAATTTTTTATTTTGACGTCAGGCAGGCAGCGGTTGTTAAAAAAAACGAAGACAAATCCTTTTTGCAACATGCTTGGAAAAGTTTGTTGCGCCGACCCCACACTACGGTGGGATATGGGGAGGTAGACAGAAAATTGACGAACATTTTTACTATAGATTTTAAATAAGGTTGTATCGGAACTCTGCCTCCGCGTCCACGTCCGCCTCCGCGTCCGCGTCCGCCTCCGCGTCCGCCTCCGCGTCCGCCTCCGCGTCCGCCTCCGCGTCCGCCTCCGCGTCCGCCTCCGCCTCCGCCTCCGCCTCCGCCTCCGCCTCCGCCTCCGCCTCCGCCTCCGCCTCCGCCTCCGCCTCCGCCTCCGCCTCCGCCTCCGCGAGTGCGGAACTTGTGTAAGACATCGTACCTCGCAATTTTTTTTGCGGAATTACAACGGAGGTTTACTTATGGACATAATAATTAGTTACAAAGCAAGAGGAGCGAGGCGCGCGATTTGGTGAATTTGTGAGAATACAAAAAAAAACTGGCTCATAAGATCAGCTGCAGTTCATTTGCAAACCACTTAAATGAGGTATTATTCATTATTTTTAATTATAGGTACACAATTCAGCCATTCCTATGCTAATTGCGATGATTTACACGACGCTTTCCGATTTTGAAATCTCCATGCTTAATAATTTATTAAACATTTTTTTTTTTTTACTTTACAATTACGATTTGAATCGTTCTCCTTGTATGTGCTATAATTGTTATTTGTACCAACTTTATGAAACAACCTGTATAAAACACGTAAGACAATTTTACTGTCTAAACATTATTAGGTACGCTGGCACGATCTTGCGCACGTATGTATGTTTCAAATAAGCCTTAGTGACTTATGACCACGAGGTCACAACTTCTGAATCTCAAGTTTCGTGCTGTTGTCCCGTCTATGTACCGTTGAATGTCTGTGCCTATACCCAGCAGTGACGATGACGATGACGATGACGATGACGATGACGATGACGATGACGATGACGATGACGATGACGATGACGATGACGATGACGATGACGATGACGATGATGACGATGATAAATTTTGATTATCAGTAAAGTGTGTACGAGTTAACCCCCGAATACGCGGAGGCAGAGCCCTTCGTATCAACATCCTCAGCCTCAGTTTCCGCCAAGAAGGCCAGGCCTCCGTTACAACCCGGTTAGCCAAGGTTACCCAAGCCGCCGTCAAGCCAGTTAAGTGAGTGGGTGGGTACCTACAGTTGTTTTATTATTTCGTTGTGTGTTAATAAAAATAAAAAAATAAAAAATATTTTGTTAATTGGTTTTATTATACAATTTTATGTCACAACATGTATTTCAAAGGAAGAAAAAGTAAATAAATAATAATTATTAATTGTTATTAAAATTCCACTATGAGCACTAGAGTCATCAGACACGTTTATTAAATATAGGACGGAATCTTCTCACTTGCTGATCGACAGAATAAAATTGCCTTATACTGCCTGTAGGTAGGTAGGTATATACTGTAGATGTACTGGACAGAATCTGGATAATATTATGCAAATATTTAGCAATTTCTTTAGGTGTGTAATATTTTCCCAAGTCCAGTCCTTGTGATTGAGAAATTTGTCTGAAAGAAGAAAAGAAATTAATACCCCTATAGATACAATTATGAAACATTTACATCATCATGATGTTGATGACAGTGAAGGACTCTCAGGTGGCCCACCTCCACCTCTCTACATAATTATTTATCAACATGATACATATTTTCAATAAATAACCCAACAATTTATTGATTTATTAACTGGTTAGGTATGTATGGATAATGGACTTATAGATGGAGTAACGTTAAACATGTTATAAGAAATGAGCTCGATTTTATGATAAATTTAATTACCATTCACCTACATTCATGTAATATTTTGTACATTATTATTACGAGTACCTACGTACATTGTATAATCCATAGATAAGGTATTGCCAGTTTTGAGTGAATATTGTTCACAATGTAGGTAATTTACAGAAAATAAAGCACACTACTGGGTACTCACAATCTCTTTAATAATATACAGAAAAAACAAAATGTACAACTATATTTTGTTACCTTAAAAACTTATAGTTTTTCTAATTAAGAAGGAACCAACTGTAACTAATAACTGTATGATGATGACGTTTGAGTGAATTTATTAGATATCAATAATAATAATATATAATTTAAAAAGTTTGCAAAACTCTCAATAACATTAAGTATCTGAAAATATTTAAGACGCGGTAAGTTTGTTTTTATTTTTGTAAATTTTCCCTTTCGGGAAGGCAAAGGGATCTAGCCCATACAGCCTCGTCTTAAGTGCTTTTTATTTCTTTATTTGCTTATATCTAATTTTTCACAAGTGCAATGAAATCGGATGTGTTCGATTTCAAGGCCCTGCCCTGAAGTTTTGGCGTTAATTCCTTCCAGTTTGATGCTCTTCAGACGATTTTCTCGCAGCAGAGGAGTCGAACATGGTCGACCCATCCACCCGACAAAAAGCGTCCAAAATCACTTATTTCAAAGCTTCCACATACTGTCCATCTTCGTTGATGTTTATTGCTTAGATTCACATCACATTTAAACGACAAGCACAACTTTAGACTAGAATATGAAATCATTAAAACAAGCGACCACCCGCACCGTCAGAATTCCCGCCAAAACTCTTGTTTTTATTATTTAATTTCATTCACATGGAACTGGCTAAGGTCAGAGAAACATGCTGCCAAATCATAAGTTCATCAAGTCGAGACCTGTCAAGAAACGATGAATAATGTTTTTGAGTTTGTGCAATAAACATTTAAAATTAATTATATAGATTCAACCTAACTGTGTATCGAAATATGTAAGTAAATCTATGTGAAGCTTCGTCGAGGGACGTGGTGACTCTTTTTTCGGGGATTCGACTAAAACACATCGTTATGAAAGACAAAACTATTGCCACCGAAAATTCAGCAAGACCATAAAATCGGACCATAAAATATATAAAAACGTAAGTAACTAATCAGTTGGCAGCACGGTCGCAGACGTTTGCCGGTTCCGCGTGGACGCGTGAAACGTGAAACAATAAAAAAAAGTGAGTTTTGACAGGACGGGTTTTCTGACGGTGCCGGTGGTCGCTCGTTTTAATGATTGTCTAATTTTGTGCTTGCTGTATAAATGTGTTATGTGATTTTATGCGATAAACATCAACGAAGATGGAAATAAGTGATATTGACGCTTTTTGTCGGGTGGATGGGGGCCATGACAATGTTCGATTTCTCCGCTGCGAGAAAATCGTCTAAAAAGCATCAAACTGGAAGGGAGGAATTGATGCCAAATATCCAAATAGGACCTTGAAAACTTAGTTATAGATAGTTTCTAAGTTAAGTTAAGCGAGAAAGAAAAATATGTAACTAATGACTTGGCAGCATGGTCTCCGACCTTAGCCGGTTCCCTGTGGAACAAATGTAAAAAAAAAAACAAACAATAAGAAAAATAACAAAATAACAACATGGCGGTAGTAAAACGAAGTCTTGTATTTGTTTAATTGCGCCGCGCCGCTGTGTGTGTGTGTGTGTGTGTTTCTCGAGTACCTATGTATTTAAATAATAGATAGAACATAATTATTTATCCAGTTTATTTGCAATGTATTTATGTGTGTCGGTTTCGCGTCGCGTCGCACCGATTTCAGTGTTACCAATCTGTGTTTGTGTACATATATGTTTAATGGACTCTGGATAGTTTATTTTTATAAATAAATCATTGTCGAATTTATAAATCTAATAACTTACCTACTTTAGTGGAACTCTGTTATGTAGGTATACAAATTATAATATACAACTTAAAATTAAGTGTTTAATGAGTATCTATCTACTTACATAATTATCTAGTTTCAACATCACATTAATTGTTGCATTTACAGGTTATATGTAATAATTTTAGAACTTTTGTACTAGTTGACTAGTACGCCCCTGCCTACCCCATCGGGGGTGCAGCCGTGAGTTTATGTTATGTTACCTTAAAAATATTATAGATACACATATGTAATTATTGATGACTATCTGAATGTAAAAACATTTAGACCGCATGAATTTAAAGATCATTATGTACCTACATCAGATACACATGTGTAGATGTGTTTGTCTCTCTGTTTTTAAATAGTTAGTTATGCTGTAGGTGCAATGCTACAATGTTCAAAGTTAGTGTAATGTTTTGTTAATAATACATAAATTTGTATGTGATGCTGTCTAGCAAATTGCACTTTCTCCTTTTAGAAGATTCTCAATAGTTAATTAATTAATAGTTATATTTTTGTTGCACTAGAAGAAATATATTTGTTTTCAAGATTTGCAAGATATTTAGTTTCTTGTTATATGTTATAATATATAAGTAATAATAAGTTATAATATGTGTTAACATGTCATTTATAATAGTAATTAATTGTATTGTTTTGAAATTATACCATGTGTGTACACGAGATCAGTATCATGTAACCCTGCAATAGGTAATTTGGAGTATGTACATACATATGCTACAGTTCTCAAATAATTACTACTATTTATTGAAACAAAACATTATGATTATGCCTATAATTGAATAGACATAATTTTGAGATGTCTCCAAAACAATGTTGGAAAATATTATCTTTAGAGATTTGTTATTACTAATTATTAGATTGTGGTTTTTATATTTAATATACTTAATAACTTGTTTATTTTAATATTAAAAATAACCATAAGTCATCAAGTCGAGCAGTATGGCAGTAGCGGCACATAGCATAGCAACATATTTATATATAATATTATACATACATATGGGGTGTGGACCGGCAGGTCCTGGGTCGGGCAAAGTGATTTTTCAAATAACTATTATTTGATACACCCTAGGACTGGATCTGAAATTATAATTTCTGCAACATGCTTGGAAAAGTGTTACAACACTTTAGGACAGGTAGGTGTAAGAAAAAAATGTAAATGTACATATAGTTATAGTTATTAATTATAACCTAATTTATGTTTTGTGTATTCCGGGTGAAAACAGTGATGGTGTTGTATGTAATATTTTTGTGTAAATATAATGAAATAAATAATAAAAATGATAATATATTATGTACCGTGAGTTGATATTCATAAACCTGTTCCCAAGTACTTTCCTTCTGCCCCCTCCTATGATACCCATCCCAACCCTCCCACTCCCTTGACGTTCCCATTGATTGAAAAAAATGAACTCAGTTTGCCCTAACAAGGCGCCCGCCCCCCCCCCCCCCCCCCCCCTATGCAGTTACCTTTCATATCGGCGCCGACAATGAAAATGTGAACGTTCGCGTAATGATTTAAAATTTTGAAATGTTGAACGTTCACGTAATGATTTTAAACATGGAACGTTCGCGTATTGAGCCTAATTCATTGTCGTTTTTTAAATATGTACAACTAGAAAGTTTATAAATAAATACACACATTTATTGTGCGAAGGGATTTAAGAAAAAAGGGGAAAAAAATGGTTTCTCTTATCCGCGGCGACAACAAAAATGTGAACGTTCGCGTAATGATTTTATACAGGGGGAACGTTCGCGTATTGAACCAATTCATTGTTGTTCTTTATATAGGTATAATAAATACAACTAGAGAGAGTTCTCCGGTGTTCCCATCTTTTGGACACACATTTCGGAGGCGTTGGGATTTAAGAAAAAAGAAAAAAAAAAAGGTTTTATTTATTTTATCGCGGCGACAACAAAAATGTGAACGTTCGCGTAATGGTTTTAAATTTTGTAATAATGAACGTTCGTGTATTGAGAAAGAGAGAACGTTCGCGTAATGACTTTTATCACATGCATGATATTATCAAGAGAGATATATAATATAAATTATACTTTCGCGTAATTAGATTTTACATAGTGT
>JAYMYI010000056.1:0-10000 GCA_036417725.1 Clanis bilineata
CTTAGCCTCATCAACTCGAACCTTAATCGACTCATCAATGGTCTCAAGATTCTCAACGCTCAGTTCTCAACTCCATGATCGGTGTAACACTAATTTCTAAGAATATTGCGGAAAGAATTTGGCTTCAATTTTATAATCACTGTCTGTCACGTTAATCCCGTCTGAGGATTAAGTGTTGGATAAATCATGTTAGAAAAATCACACTGGCAGAACAGGGATTCGAACCTAGGAGCTCTCAGCCATAGCCAAGGCCCATACACGCTGCCACTAATGACGGAGACGACAAGGTAAAGCAAGTCCAAGAGTCTGCGAACCTCGAGAAATAAATTAAGAAAGAAAGAGAAAAAGGAATAAAGCAAAGCACATTTCGACAGGATAATAAATAAATAAATAACACCCAACAGTCACATACATAGTCCTGACCCCACACTAAGATCGAGTCTTGTGTCGTGGGTATCAGGAACTATGAGAGACTTTCGGTCTCACAACACCCAGACTCGAAACAAATATTTGTAGGCCATACAAACATTTGTCTCGGTGCGGGGATCGAACCCGCGACCTCACGTTTCACAGCCGGCTACTCGCCCGCTGCGTCACGGAGGCTGATAATTTAATATTTCGACGGTCCCTACATAGACAAGTCAAAATGTCATATTTTTTTATTGCATATATATTTAGATTGTCCATAAGCTCATAACCTTAGATTAATAAAGTCATAGATACCTAATCCACGGGTAAAAATCTTGACATTCATGTAGACCTACTTTAGCCACCTTCAGTCGCTGGTTCCACAGTTGTCATAGAAATGACAGCCGCGTCTCTTACTATAATTTTAAAAATACTTTCCTGTTGTATATTGTCGTGCAAAAATTATTCAGGAAAAACTCACAAGTGTCCTGGGATCTCATTTCAAACGGTAAATAATCGAAATCAGTTTATTTTGATTGATAAATTACGAAAGTAAAATAATATTTTTGAAATATGTCGTTTTCAATACAGTGTTACCATAAAAAAATATTTGATTTTCCCGAAGAAATATTAATATAATAAGTAATTATTAAATCATCGAAATATTTTTGTTGTATATCGTCAAATTCATATAAAGGAATAATAATATCATGCTTTTAGGTTTCCATCCGATTTTGTGCCGCACGATAAATGGTTAGGTAAATATAATAAGAAAATGTCGTGGTGAGTATTGGTGGAAACTAGCAAAAAACACTCAAATATGTTCTGTTCACTTCGATGAGGAGGCTAAATACTTAAGTAAAATGGATTAAGAAGAATTTGTCAAGATGCAGTTCCGACTAGAGTGGTTATTTTTTGGGTCTATTGTGTCCATAGAATAGTGGTTTAAAATAATATATCAGAATTCAGCGTTTATATATGTGCACATTATATGATTCGGATTGTAATCATAGTAATCAGAATGAAATTCCCACAGCCCAAATATTATTTCCGCAATGATTAGTGACTTTTTTAGTGCATGATCATGAATAGGGCATTATAGATTTCAGCATGTGATCTTGCTGTTTATTATACAACGCTTCATGTGCTTTTCTGTGGGTAACACAATTGGAATATCACGATAAGTATTTTTTATTTAGCTAAAGCACACACAAAAGGAATGGTGTCTGGGACGTTCAGAATATATTATCTTTTGTCGTCTCCTCGGTTAAGTGACAGCGTATAATTATAAGTTGTGAATCGGTAGTTCGTGGGTTCGATTCCCATCCCGGGCAGATTGTTTTCTAATACCATTTGCTCGGCATTATGTAATGCGTCACCCCTACTTGGTATGTACCAAGTAGGGGTGACGTAAAACAGGCAGACGGTTGTTAAAACTAACCCTAATCCTTTCTGCGACAAGCTTGAAAAATTGTATTGCACCGACCCCACATTAAGATGGGATAAGAGCAGATGGATGGAAATAATCTCTTTTTAGTCTGTGCCTTTTCATTTTGACCATTGAACCTGGCACTGACTCCAAAGACAGAATTTAATTTTCAATTTGATGTGGTCGGTTTTTGTAAAGTTGAAATTTCCAAATTTTAATTTGAAATGAATTCTGAAGAATCATCCAAAAACCTCTTAATTTGAAAACGACTGAAAAAGAATTGTCAAAATAGGTCTAAAGGAGACGGAAACGCGAATACGGAACGAAAGAATAAAAGTGGTGTCAATTAATAGATAGTATATTATGACATCATTACTGAAAATTTGGCGATTTTTTGTAATCTGAGAATAAAGTTTTCACTTCACTTCACTTTGACTTAAATAAAAGTGAGGTTATGGAGCAAACTATACGCAAACAACCGATGTTTATAAGTACAAATCTTACCTATTGAATGTTTAATTGTACATAACAAAAGTTCATGCCTATATCCCCGAAGGGGTCGAACTCGAACACCCACATTCGATAACTAAATTTTGGTCACAAAGATTATTCTCAGGAACAAAATATTTTTATAGCTGAGTACATTGTTCTAGTAGAAAATTATTAAAACGATGGAAAACATCCAAAACGCACACGCACAAAACAATAAAAAACGAAGCAAATGAAAACTATTATTAAAATGTCAATTCATTGTTTTTTGTTCCATATGGAACCAGCTAAGGTGAATACATGCCATCAAGCTATTCAGTTACTATTTTATTTTTTAGAACTGTTTATAATGTTAGTTCCAATGTGTTAAATTATTTTTACTTGAATTAATCATCTTTTCTCTTTTTTACTCTTTCATCTTAATCGATTAAGTAATCGATTCTATTTAGTGTCCTTTACTTATTTTTCAGATATCTCATTTTCTAGATTGTGAATTGAGCTGATTTTTTATATTTTGAAATAGAAAAACAATGACAATTTTTTTAACCATATCTCAACTAATTACATTTTGGCCCAAAGTTCCCCATATCCTTTGGCAGAAATATCGTGTAATAAATATCGTGTACTTAAAAATACGAATGAGTAAAGAACCGTCTTCTTAATTTCCGAAATGGTTAAAAAGTAATCTCCCTGTTTATTGTGAAAATTTTATTTTTATAAAAGAAAGAAAATTACCCATATTTAGGAAAATGGAGCGAAACCTGGTATCACTGTCACGCACACTACGATATGCAAAATTGCCTCATCTCACAATTAGCGATGGAAACAACGGCTGATTTTTGCCATTAGGTTATGTCGCTTAGGCTATTCTTACAAAGCTATTACTTTAAATCGCTATTTAAAGCTACCAGCTATTTTCCGCCTCGCGGCTTTAGTAACCTATAGGTTACTCTTTTGATAGCGGCTTCTTGAATCGCCGCAGCTGTCTTGAATCGCCGCAGCTACCTAGAATCGCCGCAGCTGTGTTCATAGCAGTAAGCTTTATTACGAAACGCGGCTTTCTCGTTCTAATATTATTTTGTGAGTCGCGGTCGGTTTATTGGTGCCCGCGTTTTGTTGATGTGGTTGTCGTATTTTGGATTATAATGTGTCCTGAATTCTTATTGTGATATTCAATAACATAATTTTGTTTTAATGAAAAAGGTAGTTTTATACAAAATTAATTTAGAGTTTTTATTAGTATCATTAAAGCGAGTTATGAAACAAGTGACGTTTTAAGGAATAAATTCTTAACCGGGAATCACCGAGTCTCGAGTGCTCAAACAAATCTGCATAGCAGTTCATGAAGCAGTCTCAACAAACTAACTGCATCGTTGTAAAAGCGACTAGCATTTACACACATATTAAATTATGATAGTCATCACTTTCTAGTTGAAATAAAAATAAAAAGGTATTTTTAAATCAGTATCATTACATAGCTTTTTCGTCTACAAAATGGTAAAGGTCGTGGGTTGCAATTCAAATCGACCCAAAATACGCCTTATCGTGCAGAAAATAAAGATCGAGTTTCCAATGTAAATAAACCGAATTATCACCTTTTGAAATGGATCAGATTATTATACTTACTGCAAATAGTTTCAAAAAAATCACTAGATGTTATTAAACAATTCAAATTACGTCATAATTTAACACTAAAATTACTAACCCATGATTCATAATAATTCTACATTATTTCTGTAGATGGCAATCGAAAAGTAGTGTCTAAAAGTCGCTAGATGTCACTATAACCAATTGACAATTATAAAACAATCTTCAAACGTATTAGACAGTAGTCTTAGTCAAATTTTTATAGATGGCCCTTATAGTATCTGTAGACTGTCTCTGATCAATATTATAAACCTGAAAGCTTTTCAATAACGTTAGTAGTGATTTCCAAATCGCCACTAATGTCGTTTTAAAAAAATAATACTATTACTTAAACGGTGGTCGTTGTAACGCCCATGACTATCTCACATTGACATTTTGTTTGACGCTATCCTTCTAGGCGTTTAAATTCTTTGCTCATAACTATATAGATATATTTTTTAATTATTTTGTATTCTAATAATTATACTTTAAATACTAATTGAACAAGATAACAAGTATGATAATTCTTAAACTTATAAATAAACTTCATTTCGTACTCCTAAAAACCTCCGTTTTTGACATGTCGCTTTGTACGTAGGGACCGTCGATTTATTTGTTACAAGAAAAAAAGAGAATATTCACGCCTATTTACTTGTGAGGTAAGGGTGGACAGAAATGCATTTTCAAATTATGTTTTCAGTATATGCCATCATATCACTATAGTCCGATTGCTAATTAAACGGAGTAAACTGACAGATCGAAATGTCACTTTCCAAAATAATGTTGCTTACTTTCAAAACATAGTGATTGATCTAGTTCAATTTTTGTCATTCAAAGATACAATAACTCGGCACGAGTTTGCAAAATTAGAATTTTATTGCGTATTTTTAGAAATTTCAGCTTAACCCATCGATTAAAAGACCGTATCAATAAGTTTACGTAAATAATCACAACAGATACGCGGAATGATAACGATGAAAATTACAAATATTACTTTATTATTTGAAAAAAATTACGCTCAGGACATTCATAGCTTTTGTTAAGTTTTATTTATAATGAACCATGACCATAATTCTAGTAGACATGCCATAACTTAGCATGAAATAATTTACTATGACTATAATTCAATAGACATGCAAAACTAATAACACATTAGGCAGAAATTACGACATTAAGTTGGACTTTAGAAAATGAAAGAATGAAATGGTTTACTGAATTGAAATGTTTAAATAATCTTGATCTTTTTACCACAACACTATTTAAATTTCATAAAAAAGTGGCAACATCTGAAATGTCAGATTACTCCGTTTAATCAGTGTTGCCATCTTAGTGGATTTTCCACTAAATCTGGTGGTTTTGAATCCCGTTTAGTGGGAAAAAATGCCGTCTAGTGGTTAGTGGATTTTTTTAGTGGTTTCGTAGAAAACTTTAGTGAAATGTTGATCGCTCAACCACTAAGTGAGTGATACATTTCCAAATATATTGCACGTCTCGAAGAAGCTGTGTTTGATATAATATTGCTCTATTATAATAATAATAATAATAATGTAATGCCACCATCCCAGAGAATCTATCAGGCATGTTATTTCCGGTTGTTCGTATCTTGCTAACGGCGAGTATTTGCATAGGCATAACCTTGTAGCCAAGATCCTACACCAGCAACTTGCTCTTCGATATTGCCTGGTTTCTGAGGTGCCTTACTATTAATATGTCCCTCAACCAGTTCTCGAAAATAGTCATGCAACGCTCTATTGGGATCGATCTGTTATCACGGACAGGACTATTGTGGCCAATAAGCCTGATATTGTGGTAGTAGATCGATTGGCGCGCCTGGCGATGCTTGTTGATGTCACGATTCCGCATGATGAGAACCTTGTGAAAGCCGAAAAGGACATAATGTCGAAATATTTAGACCTGGCACATGAGGTTACTCGCATGTGGGATGTGTATTCAACAATCATTATTCCGATAGTCATTTCTGCCCATGGTTTGATACCAATGAGCCTCAACCAATACCTCAAGAGGCTCTCGGTTGGTATTTGCGTCAAGAGCCAAATTCAGAAGGTGGTGTTACTGGGTACGGCATGAATTGTGAGGAGGTTCCTCACTCTGGGGTCCTAGCCGCCGGTGGCGTGGGTGCCGAGCCTCGCTATCGGAGGGGAATATTTTTTATATTTTTAAATGTATGTAATAATAGTAATAAAAATAATGTTTTATTTTAGTAGCATATATTTAATAATGTAAAAAAAAACTTTGAAAATAAAGAGTACTGAATATAATAATACCTTAAATAAATAGTACTGAACTATTCCAGTAAATTTCTCGACTTTTGTTAACCAATTTTCTGTTTAGTATATAATATTAAGCATAGAGAGTGTAATTACATCGTTTAGTGCTATCAATAAAAATATTAGCAAAAATGTTATTGAAATAAAACTACTTTTACGGATTCTATCACGATTTGGTTTTATTTTTTATTATGGTCACATTTCGAAAATATGTCATTGAAGGGTCTGTGTCTGGGTGTACGAATGTCATCAGACTTTTGCTTATAATATTTAGTGTATTTAAAATTTTTATAAAGAATTTACATAATATATGAGATTTTACTTAGGTTTACTAATATTTTAATTATATTTTATAAAATAATCTTGCTTACTCCCAAAACATAGTGATGGATACAGTTTAGTGTTTATCATTCAAAGAAAAAAAAACTCAACACTAAATTGCAAAATCCAAATTTTATTGCGAATTTTAGAAAATTCAAATTCTTCCTTCGATTAAAATGTCTATGTAAATAATCAATAACAATACATATAATAAGAATGTAAATATCTCAAGTCTGTACATTGCTTAGATTTGCAAAAAAAAAACGAGTTAAGGGGGTTTAGAAATAGTAATAGAACACATTTTTATTATTTTTAGAATTTTTGTCTGTCTGTATGTTTGACCACGTATCAAATGAAAACCACCAAAGTAACATTACGAAACTGGATAGGAAATTGTAGACCACATCTTGGAATAACATTTAGGCTTTGTTTTATTCCAATCCGTCAACTCTATCAAAAGATACGGATATTTTTGTATTATGTGGGCGATTGTTAGGAGTTCTTTATAGCCTGAAAGTGATTTTCAAATTTATCAATAGATGGCGTTACCATATTTTCTGAGCCATATTGAATATTTTACGAATTATGTACCATTTTAAAGTCGTTTAGTGGTCCGGGGTCGAAATCTAAAAAAGTGATCGCCGGCCGATTGACTTCAAAATCGATATCTAGGTCGCCCCGTAGTTCTAAACGTCGGAGCCGGTGTCAAAATTGACAAAAGTGACCGCCATTGTGTTTTTATTTGTTTTGGGCAAATTGATTTCAAAATCGATATCTGAGTCTCCCCGTTGTAGAATATTTAGACTAAAACGACTGGGTGGATCGACAAATCAAAAGTTTTTACCGTTGGCCCTGCAAAATACGCGTGCGAAGCCGCGGGCAAAAGCTAGTTTTAAATAAGAAGCATGAAAGTCAAGTGAATGCGGTGGAAATGCGTTTCCTGCGTTGTATATGCGGAATCACCCCTGCTGGTCGTATGAGGAATAGCAAGGGATTGTTATGAGTTGAAAGATGATGTGCAGAGTAGGATTGAGAAAGGGATGCTTAGGTGGTTTGGAGATATTGAGAGGATGGATGAAAGGCGACTTACGAATGGGGTCTATCGTGCTAAAGAGAATGGTAGGGCAAGTGAATTAGAAGAAGGCGCCCAACGCGATCCTATATAGATCAAATAAGTGATCTCCTGCGTTAAGGGCAAGTTCGGAGTACCTTCAATCAGCGGAAAAGTATGAAACGAAGTATGAATGAAGAAGCAAAAGAGGCGTGTCAGGATCGCAGCCTGTGTAGCTCAATAGTCTCTGCCTACCCCCGTGGGATGCAGGCGTGAGTGTGTATGTATGTATTGTAAATAAGTTTGTATTAGTATTATCATTGTGGCTAATGCTGATGATGACATATTGTCACAAAAGATACCGGAAATAATAAAAATGAAAATTAGAAACAACTTTTAGGTTTAAAGGGCCTTAAACTATTTGAGAAAAATTATGTTCTGCAGATTCATATTGTAAGTTTTTTTACAAAGTACCATTAATTTAATTCCAATAATGACATTTCTATTCGTTGATTTTTCCGTACGCCCTTAAATTATTCCGTACGTCAATGTTTTTCTTAAGCCGGGTCTCCTGCACTAAAACATTACACAGAACACCTCTAACACAAAACATCAATTTTTTATCTATGGTCCATTGTTCTACGAGCAGGTGACAGCTAAAATCGTTGTTTCTGTATGTATTTTTAGTGTTTTGCTTTAAAAAAGCTACTGCAGGAGACGCGGCATTACACTAAATTTTTTCACTATCACAGGCGAAGGCTACTAATGATACAGCTTTATTACCTTTTAGCATAAAAATAATGTTCTGTATTTTTTTTTTTGCTGAAACTAAAAATAAAATAAAAATATACGTTAGCCTTAGATTAGAAAAGTCTTCTGAAGGGTTGACAAAGTCATACGTAGCGTTGTTTTCTTGTTTTTCATGTATTTTGCATTCAGCACTACGTTTTAGAAAAAGGCAATACTAGTATTACTTTGTAAAGTGACATTTCGGTCTGTTACGAGTTAACTTCACTCTATAATAGACGAACAAAATCCGAGTTTAGTGGAAAATATGGTGGTTTTGCGAGCAGGGTCGATTTTGTTAGTGGTTTTCTGGTGGTTTTACAACTTGGATCTGGTGGGGAGCAAGATTAACAGTTGGCAACCCTGCGTTTAATTAGCAATCCTACTATAGCGTTTTACATATGTACACCCATGTTTCTGTCCGGCTCCCGCACGTACTAAGCGTGGTGATAAATCTATACGATATGACGTCAATAAAATATTTATATCATATTAGAAATACATAATTATATAGAGGTAGTATGAATATAATTTTAAAAGTTATTAGTAATTTTGTTTGTTAAAACATTTGTTGACTGCCGATATCTTGCACAAATATCTTCGGAGCAATCGCGCGCCAGCTGGCTTAGTCTGAGGCAAAGAGATTTAATATTACTAACTATAGAGAGGCTATCAAGCAAGTTTCCATACAAAAAAATTGATATACTGATTTCTTAAGTTTACGTGAATATTATACATTGAAATAAAACTATTCTTACGGATTCTATCAGTCTGACCCGTGACAACGAAGACTGCAAAGCCTTCGAAACGTCGGGAATAATAATTAAAACCTAATCGTGATAGAATCCGTAAGAATAGTTTTATTTCAAAAAAATTGATCTCAAACTCAGTACCTCCATCGACCACTTATTACAATACGAGGGCGATTTACAATTTACACCCTAGAATGTTTTGTGAATGGTTAAGAATCACGAAATATAAGTTTATTCTCTCAATATTATTATGCTGGCTAATACTTCGGTGTCGCGAACTAAGCCCCAAGTCCTAATCAAATTAGTAGAAGCACTTGTTTAGAAGTAGAATCGTTTGTTACGTGGTGTTAATATAAAGATTTAAAAAGCTAAGTAGTAGGACAGGTAGGTATGTACTTACCAGTGACGTACACAAGCATTAAGATTAGGATAGACAAAAAAATTGCATAATAAGTTCCCTAATTGTCGTTTCACTATAATCATCATAATCGTCTTGTCGGTTTAAAATATAAACTGAGCGCTGTTATTTTGACAAAATATTTTTCTTTAACTACATAATTATAATATTATCAACTCAGACAGTGCCTTTTGTCTATATGGAATGCACGCCATTGGTACTTAAATACCTTCATTAATAAAAATTGATTTTACCTAGCAACGTTTGTATGGTGACTCACGAATTTTGTGCTATAGAGTAGCAGTACACGTTATACCGTGTACGGCCATGACCTTGATATTAGCTACCCCACGACCCACCCTTACTAGTTCTAAGGGCGGGAGGCTTTGATAATCTCAATGTTGGCTTCTTGACAACTATCCTGTTTATCACTAAGGCTGAAATCTATAGTTC